>CAUYQV010171617.1:0-13279 GCA_963574575.1 Galagoides demidoff | reverse complement strand
ATTATTATTATTGCTTAATATTTCAATGCAGCAATCATCTGATTTCTTTTCTGAATGTATTTATCTTCATTCATTCTTTACAAGGTTTTTGTTTCTAGTCCTTATCTTAAACATTGTTATTGTTATTAAATTTTAAGCCTTTTTAATTTTGTGGAGGCAAAAAGTAGAAACATAATAAACACATGTATATGTAAAAAAAAAGTCACATTAAAAGACATTAAATATCTTCAGAAGCATAAAAAAAAACTTGTTTAATGCTTGCTTGCTTGTGATTTATCAAGTTATTAAACAGTTTCTTGGCCATTTGGTTCAATGTTCCTAGACATTATTAGAAAGATTCAAGAGAGGATAATTAAGAAAAAATTTGAAATCCTTTCATTTGGGCTGAAAATAACAATGAATTAAAGGTAATTAATGTAAAAAAAAACTGTGGATAGACATTATAGAAACAACTTACATTTCATATATGAAAACCATATTAGCCTATTTTAAACATATGAACATGTTTATTCGTTTACAAATAACAAATGAACATTTACGGCTAAGTTGAGCACTGAAGCCTGAACATGATATTCCTTTTTGCTAGACTGTTAAGTTCCTCCTCTAGATAAGGAAATATGGCTATTCAGTGTTGAATCTCCAGTTTCCAAGGGGTTTTGTATTTAGCCGATCCTCAACAAACATTTGTTAAATGAATGACTCTTCCCTTTCAAGCCATATATACTCAGTCCAATTTTCCTACCCACTGGAATACCTATTTAATTGCAGAGAGTTAGTTATTTCATAAATGGAATTCACACTCATGATTGCCAGAGAATGTAGTTCTGAGGGATGGACAAGTTTTGGCACATTTTTATGAAGTGATTAGTGATGCTGAAACTCACATAAGCCTTTATCAACATTGTGTATATACATATATATGTGTTTACACACACACAGGGTAAACAGTCTTTACTTTGTGACTCCACTATTTTAAACAGAGATAATGAAATTCATTTTTTTTTTTTTTTGAGAAAGAGTCTCACTATGTTGCCCTTGGTAGAGTGCTGTGGCATCACAGCTCACAGTAACCTCCAACTCTTGGGCTTAAGTGATTTTCTTGCCTCAGCCTCTCAATTAGCTACAGGTGCCTGCCACAATGCCTGGCTATTTTTTATTGCAGTTTTCATTGTTGTTGTTTTTTAGCTGGTCCTGGCTGGGTTCAAACCTGCCACCCTCAGTGTATGTGGCTGGTGCCATAACCAGTGCTACGGGCACTGAGCCATGAAATTCATTTTTATAATAAGTATTTTAAAAGTAAGATTATAAGAGAAATATTTGCCTTTTTAATGACAATATTCCTAAATATTTCAGATGCCCTGTTAGCAAACAGTTAAAATGATCATTTGTACTATAAATGACCATTAAAAGAGGGTCAGATTTTTAAAAAAATGTTATTATTGTCACATAACAATTGTACACATTTAAGGGTTACAGTGTGATATTTTGATAGATATATGCAATGTGTAATAATTAAATCAAGGTAATATCATATTCATCACCTCAAATATTTATCATTTCTTTGTGTTGAGAACATTGAAAACTGCTCTTATAGCTATTTGAAAATACAGAATACAATAAATTGTGGTTTATTATAGTCAAGGTATTGTGCTGTAAAACTTATTTCTCTTAACTAGCTGTATTTTTTAATTCATTAAGCAACCTCCGGCTACTGCCTCTTCCACTCTACTTCTCCCAGCCTCTAATAACCACTACTTTATGGGATTGGCTTTTTAAGATTCTTCATAAGTAAGATCATGTGGCATTTGTTTTTCTGTGCTTGCTTATTTCACTTAAGGTAATGTCCTCTAGGTCCATCCATGTTTCCACAAATGATAGAATTTGGGGGGTTTTTTGGGGGGGGATTGGGTGAGGGGTTAGGACAGAGCCTCACTTTGTTGCCCTAGATAGAGTGATATGGTGCCATAGCTCACAGCAACCTCAAACTCTTGGGTTCAAGCAATCCTCTTGCTTCAGCCTTTCTAGTAGTCTCAAGAATAGAAAAAAGATTCTTTCAGAGATAATGATGTATATTTCACATTGTATCACATCATGAGTCAAATAACGTCTTTCTTTTGTGTTAATAAGATTGGCTTTGAGTTCAGGTGTTAGTAGCCTAATTCATTCCTTACCAAGTTTCCCAACAATCTTTCATATAATGACATGTTTTCAAACCATAACCCATGACCCCTGGGAATCTCTGAAATTCTTGAAGGGAATTTGAAAGGAAAAAATTGTTTTAAAACAATAATACACATTATTTACCTTTTCATTCTCTCATGAATATATAGCAGAGTTTTCAAGAGGCAACATGAAACGCTTGTGTTTTAACATTTTCCCAGTTGTAATTTCTATTATGGTTAATTTGAGAGCTATAACCTACATTTAAAAAAAAAATCCTGTTTGAGGGTCCCAATAACTGTGAAAGTTCAAAGCATTCTTGAGAATAAAAATGTGGAGAAATGCTGAGCTAATGGATTTAGCAGTTGTCAATGACTAGTCTCCAAATTGATCATTCCGTTAGGTGTTGGTTGTAAAATAGTAATACTATTTTGCCAGGCTCAGTGCCTGTAATCCCTAGTACTTTGGGAGGCAGAAGTGGGATGATCACTTGAGCTTAGGATTTTGAGACTAACCTAAGCAAGAGCAAGACCTCTGTCTCTACTAAAAATTGAAAAAAAAAAAAAGCTGGCTGTTGTAGCAGGCACCTATAGTCCTGACTACTTGGGAGGCTGAGGCAAGAAGATCACTCCTCACTGGAGCAGTTTGAGGTTACTATGAGCTAGGCTGATGCCACAGTACTCTAGCTTGAGCAATAGAATGAGACTCTGTCAGAAAGAAAGAAAGGAAAGGGAAGGAAGGAAGGAAGGGAGAAAGAGAGGGAAAAAAGAAACAAAAATCAAGGTAGAAATAAAACTGGAATCTATGTAAAGGAATCAAATGGAAATTTTAATTCTAACTATAAGATATAATAACTGACCTTAACAATTCAATAAAAGATCTAACATCTAATGACAGATTAGACACAAAAGAAATCATTAATTAGTGAACTGAAAATAGAAAAGTCTTTTTTTTTTTTTTTGGCCGGGGTTGGGTTTGAACCCACCCCCACCAGCATATGGGGCCAGCACCCAACTCCTTTGAGCCACAGGCACTGCCCTAGAAAAGTCTTTTTAAAACAGAAAAAGAAAAAAGGATAGAAAATTCAGAAAAGATCATAAAAGAAACACGGGCATAAATGAAAAGTCTAACATACATCCAAATGGTGTCCAATAGGAGAAGAGAAAGAGAACATGACAGAAGAAATATATGAAGGGTAAATGGCAGAGAATTTTCCCAAATTTTCTCTATTACCCACTTCTCTTCCTCTACCGCTTTTATCCACCCCCGCCACCTCTTTCCCCCTGTGATTCAATGTAGATAACATAACATATATATAGGTTGAGTATCCTTTATCTGAAATGTTTGGGGCCAGAGGGTTTGGATTTTGAATTTTTTTGAATTTTGGAATATTTTCATATACATGATGAAATATCATTGTTTAGAACCCAAGTCTAAACATGAGATTCATAATGTTTCATACACATCATATAAATATAATCTTAAAGGAATTTCATACAGTATCTTTAATTAAGTTTGTGCTTGGAACTAAGTTTAGACTGTGACTCGTCACATGAACTCTGCTGTAAATTTTCCACTTGTGGAATTAAGTTGGCACTCAAAATTTTTTAATTTTGAAGATTTGGGATTTTAGGTTTTTGAATTAGAAATATGCTCAACCTGTATTGACTTTTCTTCAAGTTCATGAATTCTTACCCTATATGTAGTTTGCTGTTAAACCTATTAGTAAATTCTTAATTTCAGTTATTTTCTTTCAGTTCTAATTTCTTCTGTTTCATTTTCTTTTTCTTCCTTGTTTTTATTTTTGTTTTCCTTTTATTCCCCCCACCTTTAGAAACAGTTTATAGTAGTAATTTGAAAACCTCTGCCAATCTGAACATTCAGGTTACTCTGTGGTTCTGTTTCAATGACTATATTTAGTGCTGATTACAAGTCATATTTTCCTGCACCTTTTCATGTTTTGTAACTTTTTATTGTATGTTGAACATTTTATATCCAACAAGCTACGAGAATTGAAGTAGATATTGTTATGTCTCAGAGAGCACATGCCTTTTTCACTATAAGGCAGTTAGAATAAGAGATATCATTTTGATTCAGTCAGATGTTGTGATCTTTTTTTTTTTTTTTTGAGACATAGCCTCAAGCTGTCGCCTAGATAGAGTGCCATGGTATGGTGTCAGAGCCCTCAGTAACCTCCAGCTCTTGGGCTCAAGCAATCCTCTTGCCTCAAGCTTTTCTATTTTTATTTATTTATTTATTTTTTGAGACAGAGTCTCCCTATGTCATCCTCAGTAGAGAGTGCTGTGGCATCACAGCTCACAGCAACCTCAAACTCCTTTGAGCTTAAGCAATTCTCTTGCCTCAGCCTCTCAAGTAGCTGAGACTACAGGTGTCCACCACAATGCCCAACTATTTTTTGGCTGCAGTTGTCATTGTTGTTTAGCTGGCCTGGGCTGTGTTCGAACAACCAGCTCCAGTGTATGTGGCTGGAGCCCTAGCCGCTGAGCTATAGGCACCAAGCCATTCTTTTATCTTTAATGCCTAGATTTATTTTGAGTTCACCCCAGGTTTTAAACCCTCTTGAGGGTATGATCTGGAATTCTTTTCTGTGTGTATAACAGACCCATTTTTCTAGCAGGACTTTGAGACTAGGCATTTGTGAAACTGACTGCATCTTACTTAGAAGAATTCTTGTAAATTACTAACAAATTAATACCATGTTCATGAAAGACAATTTGGAAAAGAATTACAAATTTAAAGGATAAAAATCAACAACAATGCCATAACTTCAATAAAGTAGCATCATTATTTTGATATATTTTCTTATAGAAGTTTTCCCAGGACTAAATATGTGTTCATAATTGCTTTAGTATTTAATTGAGATTCTGAATTTTTTTTTTTTTTTTTGTTTTTTGAGACAGAGTCTCAAGCTGTTGCCCTGGGTAGAGTGCTGTGACATCACAGCTCACAACAACCTCAAACTCTTGAGCTCAAGCGATTCTCTTGCGTAGGCCTCCTGAGTAGCTGGGACTACAGGTAACTGCTGCCAACGCCCAGCTATTTTTGGTTGCAATTGTCATTGTTGTTTAGCAGGTCTGGGCTAGTGGGCTAGGCTGAAACCTGCCAGCCTCAATGTGGCTAGCGCCCTACTTGCTGAGCTATAGGCACTGAGTCAGATTCTGAAATTTTTTATTGAAGTTTGTCTAAGAAGCATTTTTTTTTTTTTTTTTTTGGCTCAGCGCCTGTGGCTCAATCAGCTAAGGCGCTAGCCACATACACCTAAGGTGGTGGGTTCAAATCCAGCCCAGGCCCGCCAAACAATAAGGACGGCTGCAACTGAAAAAAAAATAGCCAGGTATTGTGGCGGACACCTGTGGTGCCAGCAACTTGGGAGGCGGAGGCAGGAGACTCACTTGAGCCCAGGAGTTGGAGGTTGCTATGAACTATGCCATGGCACTCTACCCAGGGGACAGCTTGAGGCTCTGTCTCAAAAAAAAAAAAAAAAAAAAAAAAGAAGCTTTTTTTTTGCCATTTGAAAAACAGTTTATTGCTTTTTCTTCCAAAGCTTTGTTAATTTACAAAAAAAGGATCAAAGCTTACAGACTGCTTAGTTCAGACTGAGAATGCAAGGGGTAAGACCTTACTATGTACATGGCCAGCTGTGCACTGACACAGTGAGCCCCGCACCTTGCAGTGCTGCTTCAGAGGGCTGCGCTTCTCACACACTGACATACTTAGATTGTTAGTCAAGTCACTGGAATAGTACAGAGGTTTTTTGGTTTGGGTTTTTTTTGCCTTTCTACTATAAAAGTGAAATTTTCAGTTCATTTCTGAAAAATAAATTGGTCAATAAATTCATTTTGTTCTGCTTCTACTTTACACAAAGCTTCATATCCAACCCGATACCTTTCTAGCTGCATCTTCTTTTCTGCTATTAGTGCTTGAAGTTGCTGTTGTTAAGCTTCTCTCTGCTTGGCTGTAGATTTGAGCAGGTTCTGAGCACCGATGGCCTTCATTTTCTCGTTTTCTGCTGCTTTTGCAAGTCTGTTAACAAGCTCAATTAAACCACCAACTATTTTCTGAAACCTTCCAATTTTGTCTACAAAGTTCTTGCACTCTTCCTTGAGCTCTATGGTCTGCTGGGTAACCTCTGGGTCCAATACCCCAAGCTGGTTCAGCTCATCAAAATGCAGCCCTGCTTCACCTGGGATGTCCTTGGCCATGGGTGTTTCCCTTGAGTTCACTAGAGAAGGTCTGCTCTGCAGGCGTGACAGAGGCAGTCAGGAAAGAATAAAGTCCAGCTGCTTGTCACAGGCATCGTTCATTCAACACACATTTCTTGAGTGCCTACTATATGCCAACACTGCTAGATGCTGAGGGTACAAAGCCCTGGAGAAGCACATAGTTCAGCTGCCCGATCTGGCAGCGGTGGCACACTGTGGCCCAGGCTGATGTCAGCAGGTAGCTTCTCTCCAATCAGTGGCAGCCGATGCCTGGCCAGCCAGCCTCGGTCGCTGCCACGGCTACACAGTGTGTTTACCCATGATGTCACCACCTGACCTAAGAAGCATCTTTTGCCAAATTATGGAGAAAAGTTATATTCATAACACAACTCTTAGGTTCTAAATGTTTTCTGAATTCCACTGAAGAGAAGCCCTCCATACTTTTGTGTCCCTGTGGGATCGTTGTTTGTGGTAAAATCAACCTGGTGTGGCTTCTTAAATTGTTATTCTCAGAATTCTTATTGGATTCTATTAAAAGTTGCTTTATAGGCCATGCCTCATGTCTGTAATCCTAACACTGTGGGCGACTGAGGTGGTGGATTGCTTAAGTTCAGGAGTGAGACCAGCCTGAGCAAAAGTAAGACCCCATCTTTACTAAAAGAGAAAAAAACTAGCTGGCATTGTGGCAGACATCTGTAATCTCAGCTACTCTGGAGATAGAGGCAAGAGGATTGCCAAGCCTCTTTTCTAGATAGAGGAGTCGTGGATTTTCTGAGCCTTTAAGTACCTAAGAATGTATTTGTTACTTTTCTACATGAAAAACAATTTAAACAGAAATTCTAATAACCCATCCTTGCCCCTCAAAACTCTTGTATTGCCCCATAGTACCATTAAGTATTAATATTTGGTTTTCAATATAACAGACAAGCTTATGTCAAAAATCACCTGTGTGATTTTATTTATTTATTTATTTTTTTGAGGCAGGGTCTTATTATTTCACCTCGGTAAAGTGCTGTGGTGTCACAGCTCACAGCAACCTCAAACTCTTGGAGTAAAGTAATTCTCCTGCCTCAGTCTTCCGAGTACCTGGGACTATAGGTGCCCACCATAACGCCCAGCTATTTTTTTGTTGAGTTGTCATTGTTGTTTAGCTGGCCAGGGCCAAGTTCGAACCCACCAGCCTTGGTGTATGTGGCTGGTGCTATAACCACTATGCTATGGGCACCGAGCTGACCTGTGTGGTTTTAGTTTTTTCAAATATATATAGGATGTTGTAGCCCTACCCTTCACTCAACCCATCAAATACCCAGCCATGGCATATATACTCTCTTAATCCCATCTCTAGCTAAAACTCACAAGAGTTTTCTTTATTTTGCCTATTTAATTTAAACATTCCTCCAGATGTATTTTAATATAGGTCACTTTTTTTATAGGTCACCTTTTTATTAGTATCTTTTGATTTTTTTTTTTTTTTTTTTTAGAGACAGAGTTTCATTTTGTCGCCCTCAGTAGTGTGCTGTGGCGTCACAGCTCATAGTAACCTCCAGCTCTTGGGCTTAGGCGATTCTCTTGCCTCAGCCTCTCGAGTAGCTGGGACTACAGGCGCCTGCCACAATGCCTGGCTATTTTTTTGTTGCAGTTTGGCCGGGGCTGGGTTCGAACCTACCACCTTCCCCCTACTCAGTGAGCCACAGGCACCGCCCAAAATCTTTTGAAATTCACTGAGACTTTTAGGCTGGTAGTCTGAAAAATAGTTGCTTTTTAAATTATTATTATTCTATGCTAAATCTTTACCAGAAACATCTATTATTATTCAAAAAGTGGACTCTATTTTCTACTCTGTCATTTTTCTTTCTTATTACTTTCATAGCATTTCTTTTTTCTTTTTCCTTTTTTTTGAGACAGAGTCTCTAGCTGTCACCCTGGATAGAGTGCCATGGCCTCACAGCTCACAGCAACCTCCAACTCTTAGGCTACGCGATTCTCTTTCCCCAGCCTCCCGAGTAGCTGGGACTGCAGGTACCTGCCACAATGCCCGGCTATTTTTTTGTTGCAGTTGTCATGTTGTTTTAGCTGGCCCTGGCCGGGTTCGAACCCACCAACCTTGGTACCTGTGGCCGACCCCTACCCACTGAGCTTCGGGCGCTGCCCAGCATTTCTTTTTTCCTCTGCATTCTTGGCTATCTTCTCAACTATGTCCAACTTATCACTGGGTAGTGGAATTTCTACTGTACTCACTTAATTTCAATAGTACTCTGGAATCAGACTGACTAGTTTTTTGTATTTTAGCTCTGCAAATAAATAGCTGTATGGCCTTGGGCATGATGTAAAATGGAGATAGTAGCAATTTCTCCCTCACAGTGTTGTGAAGATTAAATGACAAAATTCTCTTAAAGAGTTTAGCAAAAGGTAAAAACTAAATACATAAATGTTAGCAAATAAAATTCAGTTAACTTCTCTTTTTCTTCTTCCTGCTAGCTCATAAATGTTGGTATTTCCCAAGGTTTACACTAAGACTTCTTTTATTATACCCTGTATCTCAGGGGATAATCTTGGTTTCAAATACCATCTATGCCAAAAACTACTAAATTTGTATCTCTAACAGAGATCTTTTTCATTTACTGAATCTTTCATGAAGGAAAGAAATTGAAACCAGAGATGAATTTAGTGTTACAAGACATCCTTATTGTAGTTAATGCTACACAATTTAGACTTTTTCAAAACCTTATAATTAGATGGAGAGTGGCAGCGAAATTTTTTTATAACATCTGGAGGATTTTTTTTACTTATAGTGAATATTTAGCTCTTTATTTTTATGATAAATTATATATTTTTCTTTTACAAAACGTTGAGACTGTTGGGGGAGGGGAAAGTCAGCAGCATGCCTCTTTGTTATCTTTTTTTTTTACTGTAGAATTATCTTTTTTCTTTCTTTCTTTCTTTCTTTTTTTTTTTTTTTTTAGAGACAGAGTCTCATTTTGTCGCCCTCGGGAGAGTGCTCTGGCATCACAGCTCATAGCAACTTCCAACTCCTGGGCTTAGGCGATTCTCTTGCCTCAGCCTCCTGAGTAGCTGGGACTACAGGCACCGGCCACAATGCCCGGCTATTTTATTGTTGTTGCAGTTTGTCTGGGGCTGGGTGCAAACCCTCCACCCTTGGTATATGGGGCCTGTGCCCTATCCACTGAGCAACAGGAGCCGCCTGAGAATTATCTTTTTATTTTGGGTGAAAACCCACAGTAATTTTGGGGGGTTGTCATTAAGATTTAACATTATAATTCTAACAAATAACTTAAATATCCTCTTGAAATAAATATAATAATATTTTATGGATATTTTGGAACCCTAGTATTAAGTCAACAAATAAATACTCGTCTACATCTATCACCAATGCCTCATGCAGTTTCTTTCTAATGAATTGACCATTACATTTCTAAAGTTCTGAAATGGTCAACAGACTCTAGAAAGATAATTCTTTAGGTTTGAACCCGCCGCCTCTGGCATATGGGGCTGGTGTCCTACTCCTTTGAGCCACAGGCGCCACCCCAGACCATAGTCTTTAAAAAGAGCCAAGTGTTATGGTGGGCACCTGTAGTCCCAACTATTGGGAGGCTGAGGCAAGAGAATCGCTTAGGCCCAAGAGTTAGAGGTTGCTGTGAGCTGTGACAGCTACAGTACCCGGCTTGGCACCTATGGCTCAAGCGGCTAAGGTGCCAACCACATACACCTGAGCTGGTGTATCAGCTTGGGCCTGCCAAACAACAATGACAGCTGCAACTGAAAAATGGCCAGGCATTGTGGCAGGTACCTGTAGTCCCAGCTACTTGGGAGGTAGAGGCAGAATTGCCTGAGCCCAGGAGTTGGAGGTTGCTGTGAACTATGAAGCCATAGCACTCTACCCAGGGTGACAGCTCGAGGCTCTGTCTCAAAAAAAAAAAAAACAACAAAAAAAATCCAGCTACAGTGTTCTACTGAGGGCGACAAAGTAAGACTCTTGTCTCAAAAAAAAAAAAAAAAATTTTTTTTTTAGTCTGTTCTTTAAAGTAAGATAAGTTTTTAAAAATATATAAGAATGTAGCAGTATTTTGAAAGAAATGTGTTACTTAGGCTATTAAAAATGCTTACATAAAAGGAATTTCAATGGGTCTTTTGATCCATTGTATTGTCAAAATGTATTTTGACAAAATATATTTGTCAAAAATATAAAAGTGTAATAATTTGTAATTAGTTTGCATTAATATCTTACTGACATCTGGGAAAGACAGAATTGTGTTAGCCAGATGATGCAAAAAATCAACTCTATGGCTCGGCTGGGTGGCTCACACCTGTAATCCTAGCACTCTGGGAGGCTGAGCCGGGTGGATTGCTTAAGCTCTGGAATTCAAGAGTTGCCTCAGTAAAAAGGGAGACCCTGTCTCTACTAAAAATCGAAAAATTGCATTTCACATTGTATATCGAAGCAGTACTCTGAACCCCATAAATGCATCAATGTACAAAGTTATGGTTTAATAGAAAATAATTTTAAAGAAAAAAAAGAAAAATAGAAAAATTAGCTGGGTCTGGTGGCTCTTGCCTTATTCCCAGCTACTCAGAAGGCTGAAGCAAAAAGATCTCTTGAGCCCAAAAGTTTGAGGAGCTATGATGTACCATAGCACTATACCCAAGGTGACAGGCTGAGACTCAGTCTCAAAAACAAAAACAAAAACATTATGACTTACTAAATATGTCCAACAACGTCCTGCTTCTATTTGGATCAGGATATCTTTATGAATTCTCCCCTTTGGCTATGACAGTTATTAAATTCATAAACCAAATAATCTAAATTTCAAATTGCAATATCATAATGTGTTAAAACCTAGTATATGGAATCATATTGTTCTCACTAAATATACATGTGTATATATACACACATATATATAATTTTAAATGCTTTTGAATAAATTTAGAAACTGTTTAAAAATACTATGTCATGTTTATCTCAACGTTTGAAAGTATGCTTTTTCCTGAAACTTAACTAAAAGACTGTTAATAAACTGCCTGAGTTCAGTTCTATAACTTCTTTTTTTTTTTTAAAGAGACAGAGTCTCACTTTATTGCCCTTGGTAGAGTGCTGTGGTGTCACAGCTCACAGCAACCTTCACCTCCTGGGCTTAGGTGATTCTCTCGCCTCAGCCTCCCGAGTAGCTGGGACTACAGGTGCCTGCCAGAACGCCAGGCTATTTTTTTGTTGTTGTTTGGCCAGGGCCACGTTCGAACCCATCACCCTTGGTATATGGGGCTGGCGTCCTAGCCACTGAGTCACAGGTGCAGCTCTCTCTTCTTTCTTAGAATAGTTTTTTTTTTTTTTCTTTACACACATAATTTTAGGAAAAGGTCATGGGCTTTAATATTGATAGCCTCTTTGCTTACAAAGAACAGAGAGGCATCCTAGTTTCTTCAAGAAAAAGTGATTTCTTTTGAGGATACTCATGGCTGGAAACACCTGGAAATCCAACACGAACTGATGTTGCTCTAAGGAACAGGTATTCCTAATGCTTGCCACAGGCCATGTGGCTCTTCTTTTATTGTGTCCCTGCTTATCCACAAGCATTTACTCTATTCTAGTCTCACCAAATTATTTGTGTATTTTTTCATTTTACTTTGTATATCTTTTATTTACTTTCTACTGCTCTTTCATAACTTGCACACGGCCCCTATTAACCTTATTGAAATTCCAACTTCACCACCCACTGTCAAATAACTTCTCTTGTTACGTATTTGTTAGTTTAAAACCAGAGCAATAAACATGCTTGCCTTGGCTTATCTCAACTATTTCGTGCTAGATAGCATGAAATCATTAATTATCCAAATGGATTAAATTCCCACTTGTGACTTAACAGCCACAGGTGTTAATAGAGAGCTGGAATGTGGACATGGTCCCTGTAATCTTTTCAACAGGAGTACAAACAGGACAGTATATTCATCTTTTTTGTATAAGTAATAGCTATTTAATTAAAACTTCTTAACCCCCCCCCCAAAATTTATTGGTTCATTTATTTAAGCATTCATCAAATCCTGATTATCCATTATATTTCAAGCATTCTTCTTACATGTTGACAAATCCAATCATGGATAAGATTTCATTTAGATCTAGTTGCTAAGATAATATTAGGTATCCATCATTCTTCGTTTTTCATCTTTTCCTGCTGTTTTTTTTTTCCAGGCAAGTGAAGATGGCCATAGCAATGTTAATTATACATTCTGAAAGTTTATTAATGCCAGAGGAAAGAATACTGTTTCTCTAGTAGATTTAGGGAAAGTTTCAGGGCTTAAATGAATTATATTACTATTGCTGAACCTGTCCTTATAACTGTGGTTAGACAGGCCTGGTTCACATGTCAAGGCCTAAAGTCAGGGTGGTAAGATCAGGCCAAAATGAATCACTCAGGCTAAGGATGAGGTACCTCAAAAGGAACTTGAGATACTTAGGGTGGCTGGATTGTGTACAACTTGTGTAATCTGGAATTAATTTGTGCATTAAAAAATGCATGTGGCTTGGCGCCTGTGGCTCAAGTGGCTAAGGCGCTAGCCACATACACCTAAGGTGTCGGGTTCGAATCCCCAGCCTGGGCCCGCCAAACAACAATGATGGCTGAATCCAAAAAATGGCCGGGCGTTGTGGCTGGTGCCTGTGGTGCCAGCTACTTGGGAGGCGGAGGCAGGAGACTCGCTTGAGCCCAGGAGTTGGAGGTTGCTATGAGCTGTGATGCCATGGCACTCTACCCAGGGGGATAGCTTGAGGCTCCGTCTCAAAAAAAAAAAAAAAAGCACTAGATAAAACTCTTCTGGCCAAGAGAGGCTTCGCCAGATGCAAAAATAACAATCTGGACAGACTGAGAAGGTGGATTATAAAGATC
>CAUYQV010171616.1:0-23232 GCA_963574575.1 Galagoides demidoff | reverse complement strand
CGAGTCTCCTGTCTCCGTCTCCCAAGTAGCTGGGACCACAGGCACCCGCCACAACGCCCGGCCATTTTTTGGTTGCAGCCATCATTGTTGTTTGGCGGGCCCAGGCTGGGGATTCGAACCCGCCACCTTAGGTGTACGTGGCTGGCGCTCTAGCCGATTGAGCCACCAGCACCGAGCCTACTTTATTTATTTTTAATTTTTTTTCCAAGATAGAATCTTACTCTGTTACCCCAGCTAGAATGCAGTGGCATCATCATAGCTCACTGCAACCTCAAACTCTTGGGTTCAATGGGTGCTTCTCACTCAGCCCTCATCCCTAAGTAGCTGGGATTTTAGGCATGTACTACCATGCCTGGCTAAATTTTCTATTTTTGATAGAGATGGGGTCTGGCTGTTATTTAGGCTGATCTCAATCTCTCTCTCATTTTTTTTTTATAGAGACAGAGTCTCACAGTATTGCCCTCAGTAGAGTGCTATGGCATCACACAGCTCACAGCAACCTCCAACTCCTGGGCTTAGGTGATTCTCTTGCCTCAGCCACCCAAGTAGCTGGGACTACAGGCACCCACCACAATGCCCAGCTATTTTTTGTTTACAGTTTGGCTGGGACTGGGTTTGAATCTGCCACCCTCGGTATATGGGGCCTGTGCCCTACCCACTAAGCCACAGGCGCCGCCCTCTTTCTTGTTTTTAAAAAATGTTTTTCTTTTCAGTTACAACGAACATTGCCTGATAGATGTCATTTCTTCTTGAAGATGTCTAAACATAAAGATGTTATAATCTTTCCTAACAGTACTGTTTTATTAAGATTTAAAGTTTAAATCTTTATAAACAGTAGCCACGAGGTTACTAATTTTATTAGTTTTTTTTTTTTTAATGAAGTGCCACCAAAAGCATGCCATAGAAATTTTCTTAGGAGGATCATAATATTTACCATTTAAAATGCTAGCTCCTTTGTATTATTGCATTTAAACCTCATGATAGGATTAGGAGGTAGGTTTGCCCTCTGTAAGTCACTCACCCAAGATTGTGTCATTGACTTCAGAGCTGGTCAGTGGCTGCTCTGATTTTAAGTTTCAAATTTATATAACATCAAAAACACCTATCTCCTAGAGAAAGGAATTCTCTATAGCAGGCCGTTTTAAAGGCTGACAAATCTTAAGTCTGTTGAATCACACTTGATTTTTTCTTTTCCTGGCTGGTTTTTCCACAGCCTCTTCTACACTAGTATTGTCCAAAAGAAACAGGATGCAAGCCATACGCATAATTTAAAACTTTCCAGTAGCCTTTAAAAGTAAAAAGAAACAGGTGAAATTAATTTAATAACGTATTCATTTAGCCCAGTATATCTAAAATAATATCATTTCAACACACAATCCGTATAAGATATTATTGAGATGTTTCACATTCTTTTTTTGTCTTGTCCCAAATCTGGTGTGTATTTTTTGTTGCACATCTCAATTTGGACTAGTGATATTTTAGGCACTCAAAAGCCATGTGGTTTGTGACTACTTACTAGACAGTTTAGGTCAGAACTGTCAGCATGTATTAATTGTTCCTGATGTTTTACTGACATGGTTATTTTGCCTAAGGCTGTAAGAAATCGTTAGTAGCAAAAGCATACTTTTATTCCCTTTCCTTCACAACTGTACTTTTGTTTCTGACAAACTGCCTTCATCCTCTAGTCCAGGCATCCTCAAACTACGGCCCATGGGCCACATGCAGCCCGCCTAGGACATTTATCCAGCCCGCCGGGTGTTTTTGCTGCTGCTGCCTGTCCTGCTTAGCAGCCGACTCATCCCGGGGCCTGCAGTCCAGCCCTCCACTGGTCTGAGGGACAGTGAACTGGCCCCCTGTTTAAAAAGTTTGAGGACCCCTGCCTAGTCTTTGTACTAGAGCTGAAATGAGAGCAGCTTAGTGTACTAAAAGTCATTTGTGGATGCCCAGTTCATATCTGAAATGAGTGGAATTTGAGAAAAGCATCTCTAGTTATGTGAAAGAAGTTTTTGATTGTTTTTCTCTCTTATCATTTAAAATTTCCAATAGGGACTTTTGTTTGCACTGAAGTTCATGAATAGGAATTACTTATTGCGAGTAGTTACCAAGCCAGAACTGTATCTGAGATGAGCCACTTTAGCTTTTTTTCTAAAGCAGTTTTACTGGCCTTCCCTATTTAAACAATCAGTCTATATTCTCTATGTAGCTTCTTATTTTAGCCTTTTAACATACAAAATGGGTTTTTCTATGTCACCTTACTGTCTGCCCGCCTCTAGGACTAGTGCTTCTTTCCCTTTGCCTCCGTTTCTCCACCTAGCCAGCTTGACTAGTAACTTCAGTCAAGTTCCTAAATCCTGGTTTCTTCCTGCACATCTGCAGTAATCCCTGCCTCCCAGTGTTCATGTGAGATTCAAATGAAATGAAATGACATATGCTAAGCACCCAATACAGTTCTCCGTCCACAGGGGACACTTGTCATTATTGTCACCATAGGGTATATAGTATGCAAGACACCAGGAGGAGTGGTAGATACACAGTGGGTTTTGTTGTTTGAGGAAGGCTTGATGGACTAAGTAGGACTGGTTGTCAATTTTGAAGGTAAATGGAGCAGGAAATGGAAAATTAGTCATGGAATTGACTTTAGGAAGAAAAATCACAATTCCCTTATCTAGAATTGCAGTGCTTTGGTGATTTAATGAGCTCCTTTGTCCTCAGCCTAGTTGAACATGAGGAACTTGACCAAACAGAACACTTTTATTAGGGCCATATGCCAATCTGTACTCCATTAAATTACTCCACAGTCTGCATCAACATATCATAGGACCCATATTTAGAAACTGTTCCAACTATAGCGGAAAGTTTATGTCAAGAGTTCAGGAGAGAGAAACTTTTACAGAGAAAAATAGTGAATGGAAAAAAATAATAAATAATGAAATTTTTTTTCTTTAACTCACAGATTATTTATTTATTTTTAAAATTTATTATTTTTTTAAAGAGACAAAGTCTCACTTTGTCACCCTTGGTAGAGTGCTGTGGCGTCACAGTTCACAGCAACTTCCACCTCATGTGCTTAGGTGGTTCTTTTGCCTCAGCCTCCTGAGTAGTTGGGACTACAGGTGCCCACCACAATGCCCGGCTATTTTTTTGTTGCAGTTTGGCTGGGGCTGGGTTTGAACCTGCCACCCTCCATATATGGGGCCAGCACCCTACTCACTGAGCCACAGGCGCCACCTCATGACTCACAGATTATTATGTTTGAACATTTACTTAATTGTATATTGAATCTAGAATTCATTTTTAAAGCTGGTCGAGGTGGCTCACACCTATAATCGTAGTACCCTGGGAGGCCAAGGCGAGTGGCTCTCTTGAGCTCAGGAGTTTGAGATCAGCCTGAGCAAGAGCAAGAACAAGGCCCTGTCTCTACTAAAATCAGAAAAACTAGCCACGTATAGTGGCACATCCGTGTAGTTCCAGCTACTTGGAAGGCTGAGACAAGGGGATTGCTTGAGCCCAAGAATTTGAGGTTGTGATGAGCTATGGTGCCACAGCACTCTACCCAGGGCAATAGAGTGAGACTCTCTCTCAAAACAAAATGGAATCCATTTTAAAAATTCTCAGGGGGTCATAGGTTCCATTTTGCAGATGAACCCAGCCTGCTATATTCAGTGTAATTTCCCTACTTAACACCAATTAGGGGAAAGGACGTTTGGGTTAGTGAAAAATACACATCACAGGCTTTTTTTTTTTTTTTTGTAACATTTATTGAGACAGAGTTTACATACTGTATGATTTATGAGCCCTTTTAAAAATAAGATACAATAAGGAAACTAACATTTAATAAGACTATATTGTGTGTCAGACAGTTTATCATACTGGCTTTCCAAAATACAATCATTAGCTGTATTTTACAGGTGAGAAAATTAAAGCTGAGGAAGGTTAGGCAAACTCCCAAGGTCATTCAGGTAATGAACAGTAACGTGCTCTGGTTTTTTTTTTTTTTTGAGATGGAGCCTCAAGCTATCCACCTGGGTAGAGTGCCATGGCATCACAGCTCATAGCAACCTCCAACTCTTGGGCTCAAGCGAGTCTCCTGCCTCCGCCTCCCAAGTAGCTGGGACCACAGGCGCCTGCCACAACGCCTGGCCATTTCTTGGTTGCAGCCATCATTGTTGTTTGGCAGGCCCGGGCTGGGGATTCAAACCCGCCACCTTAGGTGTATGTGGCTGGCGCCTTAGCCAATTGAGCCACAGGCGCCGAGCCACGTGCTCTGGTTTTTCTGGAGCCCGTATCCATGTACTTTTTATCATTCTGTGCCACACTGAGAGTCACAGTAACTACTAGCAAGGGATCCCTTAGGAGTTTGCTTTAATAGATTGAGCAGCCTTCTCATTACAACATTTGATGTAAGTTCTATAGCTTTTTTAGCTTGATATCTGAGACCCTCTACAATCTGATTCTGTCTTTTGTTTTCACTTCTTTTCTCTCGCTCTGCTCCTCCTCGCTCATTGTCTGCACATACTCGACTAATGAGCGTGCCCCGGATACTTCCATACTTTGCTTTATCTTTATTTTCTATCCTCCATCTAGAATGCGTCTACCCCATCTGAGCTTCAGATGAAAACTTTAGTCTCCTTTAAATAATCCTTTCAGTATCTTTCTCTTTGGTTTTACCTCTCTTTCCCAAAACCCTTCTGTTTATTCTGCTGCATTACAGTCATCAGATACCTCTTTGTATGTATGTCTTCAGTATTTGTGCCACTGCCTTATATCTGCTGGTATGTGCTTTTTTTTTTTTTTTTGCATTAATTTACACAGTTATGATTTAATAAAAAAGTTATTAAGAGAAAAAAAGAATAAATTGAATTTATGTCAAAAAAGTAGCAAACAACCCAATTTATTGCTAAGAAAGAGAAGGTATGTGCTTTTTATGTTCTTGTTGGCTACCTCCATGCAAAAGAAGCCCTTGATGATTATATTTCAAAATAAATAGTTATAATTTGTAACTAGTGCAACTTATATGCAGTTTACTGTGTCCTTAAAAATTGTGTAAATAAACACACCTCCTTGGGGCGGTGCCTGTGGCTCAAAGGAGTAGGACGCTTGCCCCATATGCCAGAGGTGGTGGGTTAAAACCCAGCCCTGGCCAAAAAAAAAAAAAAAAAAAACCACACACACACACCTCCTAGAAATTTTCCTTATATTCTTAATTTACTCAGAAAACCCTCTCAAATTTGAGAAACTGAAAATTTTAACCCAGGTAAAATAGTCTTTTACAAATTATGAAAAGAATGGAATGAAAGTTAATGACATTGTATCATGACTTGGAAAGTGAAAATATTTAAGGAACATACACAAAGGTTCTTCATTGAAAGGTGCTAATAAACTAATTACTAGATCCTGATTTTAATAACTTTTAGGGATAAAGACCAGGTGCAGTGGCTTATACCTATAATCCTAGGACTCTGGGAGGCCGAGGCAGGTGGATTGTCTGAGCTCATGAGTTTGAGACCAGCCTGAGCAAGGGCGAGACCCCGTCTCTTAAAAAATAGCCGGGTGTTATGGCAGATGCCTATAGTCCCAGGTACTTCAGAGGCTGAGACAAGGGAATTACTTAAGCCCAAGAGTTTGAGGTTGCTCTGAGCAGTGATGCCACAGCAGTCTACCAAGGGTGACAGTTGACACTCTGTCTCCAAAAAAAAAAAAAAAAACTTTGAGGAATAATGGTTCATTCATGTATTCATTCAACAAATACTGAGTTTCTGTAGTACGCCAGACAGTGTTCAGGGAGCTGGGGATATATCAGTAAATGAGACAACAATTTCTGCTTTCGTGAGCATACATTCTACAGGAAAGAACCTTGGTAAGCATAAAGTAGGTGAATTATATAATGACATAGACAGGCTAAGAGGACCAGCACGTACCTGTGGGCACATGGGTTGTCATTAAATGTGGTGGTCAAGATAGGCCTCATTGAGATAGAGACATCAGAACAATCATGGGAAAGAGGTCAAAAAGTGAGCTATTTGACTCTCTGGAGGAAGAGCAGGACAGGCAGAAGAGGCTGCCAGGGCAAAGGGGCAAAGGCTACATGTAGCACACCAGGGACGATAGAGGAGGAGGGAAGCTGCCAGTGTGGACAGAGCAGATTGGGCATGGGGAGTGTGGTTAAAGAGAAAATGAGAGTAGATCAAGACTTTAACAAGATGGGCCTTGTAAAGACATGGTTTTTACTCAGAAAAACAGGGGCCGTTGGAAAGTTCTGAGCAAAGGAGTAACACGGTCTGATTGTTTTATTAGGATCACTTGACTTCCTATGTTGCAAATAGGCTGAATTTCTTACAGGGTGGAAAGCAAGGAGGCCATTTAGGAGGCTACATTGTAGTGGGTAGAATCAAGCTGGTAGGAATAGTGAGATTCTGGTTATAATTTGAAGGTATAGTTAAATATTAAGGAAGGAAATCGAAAGATTATAGTAGTCCAGGAGGCAAGTCAACAAAGTGTTTTCCCGGAGGAAGGAGTAATTGAGGGTACCAAGTGGTGCCCTAAGTCAGGAAAGATGAAGACAAAGAATTGGCCATTGGATTTAGCAATGTGACCATCACTGGTGATCCATGGGCAGTGTTGGTAGAGTGTTGGGGGCCTGCGGGGTATGATTTCAGTAGGTAAGGAGGGGAGTAATTGAAGAGAGCAACTCTAAGCAGCTCTTTCAAGGAATTTTGGTAATAAAACAAAGACATGGGGCAGTAGTGGGAGGGAGAAGTGGAGAATGAGAGAAGATATTTTTAAGATGGGAGAAATAGTGTTTGTTTGAGGGCAGAAGGAATGACCCAGTAAAGTGGGAAGTCGAAGTGGGAGTGAGGGAGAACAGCCAGAGCTGTATCCTGGAGTAAGAGCAGACGGGATTTATTGAGCAAGTAGAGGGATTTAGGAACATAGACTGTTCATCCATCATAAAAGGTGAGAAGGTGGAGTGTATAGGGACATGTGTGGTTGATGGGTAAAGGTCGGGGTGGAAGTCTGTCAAAATTTGTTTCTGGGAGTGGCACCTATGGCTCAAAGGAGTAGGGCAACCAGCCCTATACGCCAGAGGCGGCAGGTTTAAACCCAGCCCCAGCCAAAAACTGCAGAAAAGAAAAAAACATTTGCTTCCGATTGTTTCCATTTCTGCAATGTGGAAACAAGATCATGCTTCAGCTGAGAGTGAGGATGAGTGGGGATGTATAGGGGAGCAAGTGTGAAGAATAAGGGAAATGGTGGAAGAGAGAGAGAGAGAAAGTGAACAGACTAGGGAAATACAGTAGTCGCTGAGGAGCATGTGTCGAAAGTGAGATCAGGTAACATTAGCATCGCTGAGGGGTTTTCTTTGGCCATGTTCAGCTTCTGGGGTGCAAGTGGAGACTAGATGGAGAATGAGATTTTTAACTAAGGTTGTCATCCTGCCAAGTGAGTGTAAAAAGTGATTGAGAGGGGGCAAGGGAGTCAAGAACACAAGCGAAGGAATTGCTTGCAATGATTTGACCATAGAGTTTAAATTGGGCAAGGAAGGCAGACAGATATCGGGGATGAAGGACAGAAAAGTGAGTAGAACCATCAGATTGTAGGTGCTAGAGGGGCTGAAGGATCACTGGTGTGGTGGGACAAGAGAGAGTGAGCTGGAGAGAAGAGAAATAGTCCAAGAAAGGGTTGCACAGACACCGACGTTTTGGAGGGTTTGTGGTGTTTGTGGTTGTTAGTAGTAGTAGAGACCAGGCTGGGTCTAACAGGAATGAGGGAATGAGAGGCTTAAGTGAGGAGTTCAAAGAACTGCCAGGCCAAAGTGTGTGAAGGATATTAGAAGGCCAGAGAAGGATTATTATCTTATCAGTAGAATGTGTTTATTAGCAGACGTAGCATGGAGTTGAGCTGAATATCAACAGTAAAAGATGATTGCTCTTTGGAAGTTTCTAAAGATAATGATGTTTAATTATGGGACAGAATAAATAGTCATTTATATTTTTATAACATGATAAAAAAAACTGAGTGGATTATATACATACCTCAAGGAAGTCATTGAATAAAAGCAATCGTTCTTCCATAAAATAGACTCATTCTTCACAATTACAGTTCTATCTCAGTTCTAACATTAAAAACTGACCTAAGGGATGAAGATCTCTTGAGCCCAGGAGTTTGAGACCAGCAACAAAAAGCAGTCAGATGCCCTCTCAGCCATTTGTATCTATGTTCATAAAAAATATAACAAGAAAAGATAACCAAGAGAGCAAGCTAATAAAATAGTTACATGAACATTCAGAAACTTCCTTAATTGACATCAGAGATTCGGCAGCCTCTGTTTGCCGTGTGCACGGCTGGCAGCAGGCTCTCCCTGTGGCACATTGGCCTCCACTGTTTGGATAGTGTACTTACCAGGAATCAGGCGTGCTTATTTTTGAACCTGTTTAGGCCAGTGTACTTGTTATTATAATTATGTCTGTTAATTAAAATATTACATACATGGATGAAATATGAGTGAGAGAAGAGAGTTGTTTGGCTATGACCTCAGTTAAATATTCTGGAAGCATTCAGGGAAGACAGACTGCTTTATAATTTTTTTTTTTCTGTCAGATTAGGTGGGAATAAGACAACTAAAATATTTGGGGGCTAATTATAATCTAGAAGGCATCAGTACTGATATTGTTTCATACGTTTTCTTCTTTAAAAAAATGGAAATTATGAGTGGTAGAACCATTTGAGTGTGATTTGCTTAAAAATTCCAGCCAGCTAACCTGGAAAAGCCATGATCCTGCCTTGGAAACTGGGGAATTCATGTTCATTTATTTGTTTTAAATTAAAATAATGTTTCAAGTACTTATGTATCACGTTTAATGATTTCTTCCTCTGACGTGACTTTTTTTTACTTATGTAGTAACAACCAATCCAGATAAGGCACTTACTTATAATATTTAATTTGGCAGCCAAATTATATTTAAATTCTACATAGTGATGTTTTAGTATTTTTGTTTGCTTTTATTGTTTTTTGTTTTAAAAATTTATCTTTGTTTTATTTATCAAGTCACATTGTGTTCCAAAAAGAATTTCAGGTAGCATCTGGGTAATAGATGTTAATAAAAAGATCTTTTAAGCTAAAATTTGTATAAAGTTATATTTGCCATCAAAATTATTCAATTTTTTTTTCATTTTATATGTAAAATGTTTTATTCTACAAATAATGGGTAATATTATTCAAAAGACCATATTAATATCTTTTTGCCAGACTGAAATATTTGAAAAAAAGCAACTATTTAAATGTGTCTTTTTTTTTTTTAATTCTTCATTTTATTTATTTATTTATTTTTGCAGTTTTGGCCAGGGCCAGGCTTGAACCCGCCACCCCCAGTATATGGGGCCGGCGCCCTACTCCTTGAGCCACAGGAACTGCCGTTAAATGCGTCTTTTAAGATACATGGTTTTATAAGTTGAAGATTTTTTTATGATATAAACAGCATAGTAAGCTTGGTTTATTGATGTTTCTTAAATCAGTTTAGAGCTGTGTTGTTTTCACGTTTTATGAACTGCTACCTGGCCATAACACTTTTGTTGTGATTTGGTGAGTGGCATGTGGACAGTGAACTTGCCAGTCCAGTTGTCAACATACAGGAGACACCACCAATGTAAACATGGCATAAAACCAGCATTGTAACACCTGTGATTGCCATCAAGGCGGTAATAAGAGGAAAAAAGAGGGCAAAATATGTAACCTGATTATATCTCCTCTCAAATAACCATGCAGCAGCCTAAGTCACACCCAGAGTCTCCTCAGAGCAGTCCATGACCAGAATACTGCTCTTTTGCCTTCTAGTATGTTAGAGCTTAAGAGGGCCAAAAGAATTAAAGCTTTACACCTAATACTTCATTAAGTTTTAAAGATACATTTATATAGGCTAGTTATTGTTTTTGTCTAATTTGCTTTTGAAGGAACTTTAGTAAAATATGATGAAGAGGGTAGATTCTGGAGATGAATATGTTCGGATTTGAATGTTAAATTAACTCTACCACTTAGTAGCTCTGGGACTTTGGTAACACATTACCACGTTTCCCTCATCTGTAAAGTGAGGATAATAATGAAACATGAAAGGGTGGTTGGAAGGATTAAATGAAACAATCCATTTAAATGATCACATCTAGCTCATAGTAAGCATTCGTTAAATGGTAGATACTACTTTCTTAATATGTACCATGTATCATTATATTATTTATTAATAGGCCTCTAACAAAGGTACTCAGTGATTTTTTTTTTTTACTCAATATTGGTTGATTAAATTATTGTCAGTTTCTATAAAATGTAGGTTATTAGGCTGTTTGTCAGAAGGGTACACTGTTATATTCTTTTCCATGGAAAATCAGATTTGACAGTCATTATTGACTTGTAACTTGTCTTTATTGAGAATCACCTGTTATCTTTTGGTTGTATATACTGGAGTAGATAACACCTTTCTCTTTCCCCCCTTTTTTCAGAAACCTCTATAGTATCTTCATTTTGAATTGGATGGGAAGGGATTTACCATTTCTCTTTACTTTTTAATTTAATGAATCTGTAGTAATGGTGGAAAGGAGAAAAAATTTAACATGGCGTATGTCTTTAAGAACCATTGGTGACAATGGCCTCAAAGGCTGCTTTAACTCCCATGGCCCACTTCTTTTCTTACCTGGGAGATCCTGAACCAGTTTCTGTGCTCTGTGGTTCATCAGCTGGTACTAAATAAAACTCAGTGTAGCTTTAGTTCACCCAGAGAAGAACAGATGTCACTTTTGCCGCATGTGTAAAAGTTTGAAGGGTGTGACCAGCTTAGCACCTGTAGCTCAAGTGGCTAAGGCACCAGCCACATACACCAAGGCTAGCAGTTCGAATCCAGCCCAGGCCTGCCAAACGACAATGATGACAACTATAACCAAATAATAGCCGGGCCTTGTGGCGGGCGCTTGTAGTCCCAGCTACTTGGGAGGCTGAGGCAAGAGGATCGCTTGAGCCCAAGAGTTTGAGGTTGCTGTGAGCAGTGACATCATGGCACTCTACCCAGGGCAACAGCTTGAGACTCTCTCTCTCTCTCAAAAAAAAAAAAAACTTCATAGCTTGATTATTCATCTAATAGAAACAACTAAGACCATCAGAAACATTTGGACCCCAGCATGGCCCAAGGGACTTGGTCAATTTAAGAAGCCCACCTAGTTCCAAAAGTTTGTTTCTTGACATTGTCATTTCAGAGATCAGAGAGGGTTGCGTGCACTATCTGGATTTATACTTTATGTCTACATTTTATGTAAAGCAGAATGTATTTATTGGTAAATGAAGAGGTTAGGGAACTGGCATAATCCAACAGGGTAAAATAGGAAGAAAATTAATAATTGTCTTTCAGGTAGGTGGAAAAGATTTGTAGAAAAGGTAGTATTCTAAGTCAGGAAGAAACGACCAAGGTTGCTTATGATCAGAGAATTATGCCAGGCTTGGAACACATCCTGAGGGGTAGCAACAGGATGACTAACCGAGCAGGGTGGTGCGGGCCTGCCCGGCTGCTGGGAGACGGGATGTCAGGTGAACAGACTCTTGGTGAGTGCAACTATGTGCCTGGTGCGAAAGGTGGAAAAACAGGCAAGACTCCATCTAATACCTCACTGGTTACTTCATTATTTAACAGGCGAGATAAGAATTATCTGTTTATGATAACACACTATGCTAGGTGCTTTACTAATGGTGTTAAAAGTACCGTGGAAGGACAGAACTGGTTAGTTATGCATCAGTGAGAAAGAATTAACAGATAAGGTTAAAGTAGGAAAGAGGGGAGAGTCATCAGGAGGAAATTCTGGGCCTTCTGAGCACAGGAAAGGTGTAAATAAAAACACAGAGGGTGATGGGTATACCTGTGATGTGGGGTGGGGGGGTCAGTCTGTAGTATAAGACAGGACCAGTAAGGAAGATTAAAAGAGTATGAATAAAGCACTTAAGCACTTGTTTAATTATAAGAAAGACGACTCTACGGGTTCAATGACTTGTGCCTGTAATTCTGGCACTTTGGGAGGCTGAGGCAGGGAGATCCCTTGAGCACAGGAATTTGAGACCAGCATGGGCAACGTAGGAAGACAGTGTATCCACACACAAAAATTTTTTTTTAAACTTAGCCAAGTATGCCTGTCATCCCTGACACATGCCTGTCATCCCAGCTAGTCAGGAGCTAGGGCAGGAGGATCATTTGAGCATAAGAATTCAAGGCTTCCTTGAGCCATGATCATACCATTGTGCTCCAGCCTGGGTGACAGAGTGAGACCCCATCTCTTAAACAAAAAAGGAAAGAAAGGTAGACTCCTAGTTGTCTAGAATATGGTTTGGAGAGAAAACCACTACAGACTTTAAGAGATCCCTGGTGATTTCTTTAGTTTTCTTGGTAAGGATTGACTGCTGAGCGGTGAATGGGAACAGAGAAAGAGGAAAATGCAAGAGGTAATTCCAAAAGGATTTGTTGATCATTTGGATGGGGATCATGAAAAAGAAACAGGAGCGACGTGGTCTTATTTTCTAGCGCAACTGGCTAGAAACTAATTTTAGGATTAGAGAGAAAACAGGCGTTTGGGGCAGAAAAATGAGAAAGATGATGTGTTTAGTTTCTGGCAGTTAGAATTTGAAAAGCTTGTGAAATATTCTAATATCCAGTAAGTAGTTGGAAATATAGTTGGAAATTTAACAGGAGAAACACACACACACACGCCTGTCAAGCATGTAGAGCTGATAATTAAAGCTATGGAAATAGACGCAGCCTTCAAAGAGAGTATTGAGAGTGAGAAGAATGCCTAGGATTGTATCTTAGAGAATAACCACTGTGTTCAATGTGGGAGGAAAATGTTCTTGTTGTGAGTGCACATAAAATCATATAAACTGTTGGTTTTCTTTTTTTATTCTTCATTCCACTCCTCTCTCTAGAAATGAGGATAATAGAGTTGTCTATATTAACAATATATGATCTTTAAGTATATGATTATAAATATCCTTTTTTGCCCTTAAAATTTTTTTGGTCTATGCTTATGTCCCTAGCTGTCATTTTGCTGGTTTTAGGATTTCATTGATGAGAATGAACTCTATTTTAAGGAAACTGGTTGTTTTTATCATGACATTAAACTTTACTCTTTCTTTCTTTCTTTTTTTTTTTTTTTTGAGACGGAGCCTCAAGCTATCCCCTTGGGTAGAGTGCCATGGCATCACAGCTCATAGCAACCTCCAACTCCTGGGCTCAAGGGAGTCTCCTGCCTCCGCCTCCCAAGCAACTGGGACCACAGGTGCCCGCCACAACACCTGGCCATTTTTTGGTTGCAGCCGTCATTATTGTTTGTCGGGCCCGGGCTGGGGATTCGAACCTGCCACCTTAGGTGTACGTGGCTGGCACCTTAGCCGATTGAGCCACAGGCGCTGAGCCAAACTTTACTCTTTCAAAGTAATCATTTAGCATATTATTAGTTGCTTTAATTGGTCGGTCTCTCCACAGGAGCTCATGCAGCAGAATGGGATTTGTTACGTGCTAAATGCCAGCAGTACCTGTCCAAAGCCAGACTTTATCCCCGAGTCTCATTTCCTGCGAGTGCCTGTGAATGATAGCTTTTGTGAGAAAATTTTGCCATGGTTGGACGAATCAGTAGATTTCATCGGTAAGTAGCTCAAATAATATAGGTTCTCTGGGTTATTGTCTCATCTAAGGGTGTCCTCCTTCCTACCCTTCTTTTTTCATTAGAGAAAAGGAGGCTATTTTAAAGATTTCAAGTCTGAAAACAACACATGATGTTACTTATTTAATAGTCCTGGTGGTGTATTAGTGCCGTCACTGAGGGGCAGACCTAATGCCATACTAGCTAACTTTTAACCCTCACAAGATTAAGCTTCATAGGACCTGTAATGATGTATTTGCAAGTGTCTGAAAATCAGGTAAGCTTTTGGAGTTAAACTTTCCCACTTTTTCAAATCCTATAAAAGACTTGGTAATATTCCTATCACCTTGCTGCTATGTTTTTCCCAGAGAAAAATCAAATCCTGTGAAAGTAAATCCCATTACATTTAAAGTCTGTATGTCACAAGACTGCTAAGTCTCAGCCCATGTGCCAATGACATTCTGTGGTATTGGGTCTAATAAAATTCTGATGCACACACACTCTCCACACTTAGCCATCTCCTCAGTGGTAGTGGGGACAGGATCTGAGCTGTCAGCTTCGTTTGCTTCCTGGACATGTTCAGTTCTGGACCATCTCTGACTTCTGGGTGCTGGTAGGACATTTTATTTTTATTTATTTTAAAGAGAAAGTTCAGAGCACTTACAAAGAGATTTGGAAGTGGGTCGCTCTCATGATGGAGAGAAGGTGAGAAAGAGGCTTTGGGACATTTTAGTGCCAATGTGCATAACATGTTTTTTTAATGGAAGGGGGGCTGAACAGGGGCAAAACACTGCTGGTTCTTGAGGAGCATAACAAGTTGTGTGAGTCTGTGTTCCATATGAGGAATATTTATTGTTTCTTTCCCCCACTCACATAAGTTTGAACACTAATCCATAATTGAATACTTGGCATTGGTTATTATAATGAAAAATTGAAAGAATGAGTTCCTCTAAGTGGAATTATGTAGACTAGATATGGTGGCTCCCTCCTATAATCCCCGAACTTCAGGAAGCTGAGACAGGAGGATTGCTTGAGGTAAGGAGCTACAGATCAGACTGGGCAACACAGCAAGACACGGTCTCTACCAAAAAAAAAAAAAAAAATTTAGCTTGGCATGGTGGTGCATGCCTATAGTTCCAGCAACTCAGGAGGCTGAGGCAGGAGGATTGCTTGAGCCGAGGAGCTGGAGTGAGTGAGCTGTGATCACACCACCACACTCCGCAAAGTGAGAACTTAGCTCTTTGAAAAAGAAAAAGTGGAACTATGTAAATTAAGCACATCACTATATTTTTTAGCTATAAGAAGATTTTTTTAGATAATGCTTTTGGGGTTTCGAATAATTCCAACATAGTTCTCTTTTTCAAGATTTCCAGATTGACAAGGGTTTCATTTTCATTTAGGACTAATTCTGTGAAACATGTGAAGGTAAATGACCTAGATAGTTCACATTAAAACAATCATTAACAAAAGTCCCCAAATTAATACCTCTCCCCCCACCCCCATTGTACTTCTTGATATAGTCCTGGTGACATATATCATTCAGTTTTTGGCCTTTTTTTTTTTTTTCATTTTCCTGGTTATTGTGTTAAGACATTTATATTCTACATTTAGTAAGTTTCACATGTATCCTTGTAAGATGGACCATAGTTGTGGTCCCACCAGTCACCCTCCCTCCTTCCAACCATCCTCCCCCTCCCCTCCCTCTCCTCCTTCCCCATATTCTTGGGCTATAATTGGGCTATAGCTTTCATATGAAAGCTATAAATTAGTTTCATAGTAGGACTGAGTACATTGGATACTTTTTCTTCCATTCTTGAGAAACTTTGCTAAGAAGAATATGTTCCAGCTCCATCCATGTAAACAAGAAAGAGGTAAAGTCTCCATCTTTCTTAAAGGCTGCATAAAAAAATAACAGTTGTAGTCAGTGTTCTCACTGCATGTCACATTGATCCTGAGACATCTGGCTCTGATTTCAGCATCTATCTAGAAGAGAACCTGATTCTTCTAAGTCGACTTATGGGTGTCTAGCCTGTGGGCTTCAGGCTGCATGCTGATTTTGTGAGGACTTTTTTAGGTTATCTGTGGTATCAAATATCATGAAAAGTCTCCATGGCCTAACCCCCTTACCCCCTACTGCTCAGCTTTCCTTAGTGTTTACATGTGGCCCAAGACAACTCTTATTTTTCTAATGTGCAGCAGAGAGAAAAAAAGTTGGATACCCCTGTACGATGTCTAAGCTTTAGGAAGGGTTAGTAGAAAACAGAGAATGTGAAAAACTTTGCCCCTAACTTACTGCCGCCTTTTATGGGAGATATGGAGGTCATCATGCTAATTTTTGTTCATACAAAAGGAACTTGACATTGTTCCAACTTGGTTAAACACCTACACACAAACACATACCATAATTTATTTGTGATATCTGCAAATGTTTTTTACTTACCAGTATTTCATTTGCTTGGTCCTGTTTTACTAGAGTCACCACCTTTATGTTTCACAAATAATTCAAGGCAAAATCTCCAGCCCACTGTTTGAATTCAGCCCTTTTTCTCTGTAATTGCAAGTCTTCTCTTGGTTGTGTTTGAAGCCATGGTCAGTCATGGCAGAGTATGTCAGTGGAAGATGTACCCAGTACTTGCACTTAATGAGTTATAGGCACATAGGTGTTTTTTTTCCTTTTTGTTAATTCCCATTAAATTTCAGCACAACTCCAGGTTTGTCGGAAGGACTCTGGTTTTCATGGAGTTCTATTCTTATTTGTAGTTAAGGTAGGCAGCAGTAAAACGTTTGCCTGATCGTGCTGTGGGATGCTCATGAGGTGTCCCCAAGGCCTACTGGCTGCTTCCCAGGCTCTGTTCCCTTCTCCCTGTGTCTTAGACTCCTGTCCCATCTCACCCACCAAACTCATGACTCTGCATGGAGGTGCTATAGGGAGGTGAGCCAAACTGTCTGAATTGGAGGCCTGTCTCCCCTGGTTAGCAGTTAAGTGTTTTGGGCAGTTACATAAAACTTCTGTGTGCCTCAGTTTCCTAATCTGGAAACTGAAGATAGTATATCTACCTGATGAAGAACTGTGAGGGTTAAAATGAATAAAATGTGTGTGCATTGAACGCTTGGAAAGTACCTGACTCATTTATTGGCTCTTAATAAATATTTTAAAAACCATTATGAGAAATTTTTCTTTTTGTCTCTCCCTATAGCTGTACTTTGTAACCTTATTTATGACTTCCTCATTTTTTGCCATTGTGATTTTTCATCCTTTCTGGGTCTTCACCCCTTCGATTTGCAGTTGTCTCTTCCCTCATTTAACCTAGATTTTATCCCTGAGTTTCTAGAATGGCATTCTGCCATTTTTACTTCCAATTTTCATCATCACTGCCTTCTGGTTGTTCTCTATTCAGAAACCTGCAGAAGCTGCTTAATTTCCCAAGTTAAAAAAAAAGAAAACACTGTAATCTCAACTCATAACACATATGTTACTGTCATCGTTTTATTTCCTTCTAACCTTTTTCAAATATTTTACACATATTGCTGTTTTAAAATATGTATCCGTTAGTTAGCTTTAACTGAGTATATGCTATGTACCTAGTATTAGATCATTTGGGGGGAATGTTAGAAGCAAGGCCTGTCTAAGTCCTTAAGGTCTAGTTTTTGAAGTATTTATTAAACATAATGAGGGGCTCTGCGCCTGTGGCTCAATCGGCTAAGGCGCCAGCCACGTACACCTAAGGTGGCGGGTTCGAATCCCCAGCCTGGGCCCACCAAACAACAATGATGGCTGCAATCAAAAAAATGGCCAGGCGTTGTGGCGGGCGCCTGTGGTCCCAGCTACTTGGGAGGCAGAGGCAGGAGACTGGCTTGAGCCCAGGAGTTGGAGATTGCTATGAGCTGTGATGCCATGGCACTCTACCCAGGGGGATAGCTTGAGGCTCCGACTCAAAAAAAAAAAAAAAAAGAAAATCTATGACCACCCAGAGGATCTATCTCCATAATCTAGAGGCCTCACAAGACTATCCAACTACATTCCCCGCCCCAAAAAAAAATAGTTGAGCATGCATAGAAAATGAAAATAAGGAAGAAGAAAGCCATGACTCTGGGAAGTGCAAGATAACAGTAGATGGGAGCCAAAGAACAGGAAGTAAACTCCGAAATGCTCAGAGAAAAGAGGAAGTAAAAAGGAAGCTGGGAAAAAACATCGTCTGAAAATACATTTTGTGAAAATCCACAGCCCTGGGATGGGAAGACAGCCAACAGCTGGGGGACGTGGAACTAAGAACTACAGTGACCTAGACGAGTTAGAGCGGGGCTCAGAAAACCTTTCAGGGTTGACTCACGTTGTTCAGAAGAAAAGGAGCCTTTTACGAAGCCAATCAAGCTGCTTCTCCAGGATCCGAGGTAGGCCCAAGAGAGAAGGTCCTCTCCACCCTTCACACCCAGACTTCAGCCCTCAGACTCTTCTGCTCCCGCTGGTAATTCACCATTTTAAAGTTAGCAATTGTCCTTCTCTTGCTTACAGTTATAGCGTTAGCACCATAGTTGTGTCCTTATGTAACAGAAGCCTTCATTTTGCACATTTTCTCTCTTTACAAATAATATCACACGCATCTTGCAACTTGCTATTTTAGCTTGACATTATGTTTGTGAAGTTTATGTTGAACACCCATGACTGTAGTTCACTGGGTTATGTTTGTTTGTTTGTTTGTTTTGCAGTTTTTGGCCGGGGCTGCGTTTGAACCCACCCACTTCCAGTATATGGGGCTGGTGCCCTACGCCTTTGAGCCACAGGCACCGCCCTGTAGTTCACTGGATTCACTGCAGTGCATTATTCTATTAATTGACTATGTCAGCAAGTATTTGTCCTTTCCACTACTCATGAATACTTAGGTTGTTCCAGGTTTTTCCATGACAATTTTACAAATACTCTTTTCATAGAGCTTGGTGCACATCTGAGACTTTTTTCTCTAGAAAAAGTCTCAACCTCTGGGTCACTGCCCCTTTGTAACAATGAAAATACATCCTGCATATCAGATAGTTACATAATGACTCATAACAGTAGCAAAGTTACAGTTATGAAGTAGCAATGAAAATAATCTTATGGTTGGGGGCCACCACAACATGAGGAACTGTATTAAAGGGTTACAGCATTAGGAGGCATTAGGAAGGTTTAGAGTCTAGGGTATTTCGTTGATTTGGGTACAGATGCAGAAAACAGAACTGATTCTATATGATGTAAAGTGCATCATACATAGTTGCATACAACTATATGATGTAAGTGCATTTATTACAAAGTAAGAATGAAATTATAAGTTTGATTTCCTATTACAATTTATACCGCTATAAAAAAAGAATGGGGTGGACGGCACCTGTGGCTCAAAGGAGTAGGGCACTGGCCTCATATACCAGAGGTGGTGGGTTCAAACCCAGCCCCAACCAAAGAAAAAAAAGAATGGGGGCTCGGCGCCTGTGGCTCAATTGGCTAAGGCGCCAACCACATACACCTAGGGTGGCAGGTTCGAATCCAGCCCGGGCCCACCAAGTAACAATGACAGCTGCAACCAAAAAATAGCCGGGCATTGTGGCGGGCACCTGTAGTCCCAGCTACTTGGGAGGCTAAAGCAGGAGACTCGCTTGAGCCCAGGAGTTAGAGGTTGCTGTGAGCTGAGATGCCATGGCACTCTACCCAGGGCAATAGCTTGAGGCTCTGTCTAAAAAAAAAAAAAAAAAAAAAAATGGGGATTATCACTGTGAAGTGATCATTACAATATGATATTAAGTGAGAAAAAGCAAGACAGCAAGACGGATAAAAATATATTCAAGTTGAGCATCCCTAATCCAAAAATCCAAAATCTGAAATGCACCAAAATTTGAAACTTTTTGAGTGCTGATGTGATGCTCCAGGGAAATGCTCATTGGAGCATTTCAGATTTCAGATTTTTCAGATCAACCATGCTCAACTGGTATACAATCTGCTAATATTCCAAAATTTGAAAAAATTCCCCACATTTAAAACATTTCTGGTCCCAAGCATTTCAGATAAGGGATACTCAACCTGTATGTATATATATAATTAAGAAGATAGAATATAAAAACAAATATTATGTACACTCTCACGTACACCCTTATACTATTAAAGGCCAAACAAACCATAAAAGGATGCTCTGGGGAAACCCTAAGAAAAAAAATCTACATTTTTCTGAATATAACCTGTATTGTGAACTTGACTTTGGAACACATAAATGTTTTTCATAATTTTAAAACAAATCCAAATGAAAATAAAGGCAGCTTCTAAATATCAAAAGCAATATGAAATAAATAAAGGTATCTGAGTTCCAAATTGGTGGCTTGCCCACCTAGAGAGAAATTATTTCAAGTTATTTTAAAATACAGTGACTTGCCCACACATCAAATCCCTGGCTGGAGATGGGGCAATTAGAGCAAACATAAAAATAATAATGCAATATGCTATATTAAATACCCATTTATTCATGATGATTCTAAAATGACTTAACCATCCTAAACTAACATGTAAACTTGACAAAACATTTAAGAGACAATTAGGAAAAGCATAATGTTGACTAAATAGTTGATAACATTAAGAAATTATTAAGGTTGGGTGCTCACATCTGTAATCCTAGCTCTCTGGGAGGCAGAGGCAGGTGGATTGCTTGAGCTCAGGAGGTTGGAGACCAGCCCCAGCACCAGTGAGACCCTGTTTCTAAAAATAACCAGGTGTTGTGGCAGGCACTTGTACCTCACATACTCAGGAGGCCAAGACAACAGGATCACTTGAGCCCAAGAGTTTGAGGTCACTGTGAGCTGTGATGCCACAGCACTCAACCCAAGGTGACAAAGTGAGACTCTATCACCCCCCAAAAAAAGAAATTATTGTTATTTTTCAGATGTGACAAGACAATTGTTGTAGTCATATGGTTTTTGAAAGATACACACTGAAATAATTATGGATAAAATGATATCTTATCTAAATCATTTCCCAAACAAGGCCCAAATTCTGAAAACTCAATAACTAGAAAAACTGTGGCTATTATAAAAAACAAATTAATGTGAAAAGTATCACTGTCAGATTTGATGTAAAATGAAAACAGTGTGGCTGGACATGATGGCTCACACCTGTAATTTAGCACTCTAGGAGGCTGAGGCAGGTGGATTACTTGAGTTCAGGACCTCAAGACCAGCCTGAGCAAGAGCAAGACCCTGCCTCTACTAAAAATAGAAACACTAGCAGGCCGTCATGGTGGGGGCCTATAGTCTCAGCTACTTGGGAGGCGAGGCAAGAGGATCTCTGAGCCCAAGAGACTGAGGTTGCTGTGAGCTATGATGATGCTACAGCACTCTACTCAGAGTGACAGAGCAGAGGGTGACAGAGTCTCACTCCATCCCAAGAAAAATAAAATAAAAACTGTATGCTGAGTAAGCACAATGCTCATATTTTATGTGAAATTGAGAAAACTTATGAACACAAAGAATATAAAAACATTAACAGGACTAAGGACAACTTACAAAAGAGGGAAAATGAAGAAATATAGAGTTACCATGAATAAAACGTAATTAATTGACGATTCATTGGTAACGTATTGTCCTATGAAGTGCCAGAAACCAATAAACACTCTTTTTCAAGTAAGAAAAATAGTGTAGATCTTCTGAGAGAATATTTCCCTGTGTGCTCTGGAATGAGAGGGTCACAGCTGTTGTGGCGTTCAAAATGATTAGCAACCACGCAATAACCAACCAATCAGAAACATGAGCCCTACCCTTGGAGTCTCCTGATTGGCTGGTCATAATCCCTTTATTCACTGACCAGGAAGAGGTTGCAAGGTGGAGCTAGGGCAGCCAAAATGCCTGCAGAAGTCACTTATGTGTTCAGGGTAATAGCTGGTAATGAGCCAGTATAGAATTATTTTGATATTTTAATACCTGAAAGAGTCCAACACAATCAAATCAAATCAATTTTCTCAAAGTCAAGGCAACATTGTTTATCACTCACAGTGCTTGCTCATCTTCTATGTGTAATTTTTTTTTTTCAGACAGAGTCTCACTATGTCGCCTCAGTAGAGTTGCTCACAGCAACCTCCAACTCTTGGGCTTAATCAATTCTCTTGCCTCAGCCTCCCAAGTAGCTGGAACGACAGTTGCCCACCACAACACCCTGCTATTTTTTGTTGCAGTTGTCATTGTTGTTTAGCTGACCTGGGCCAGGTTCGAACCCACCATCCTCGGTGTATGTGGCCGGCACTGTAACCACTGTGCTATGGGTGCCAAGGCAAAGAAGCTCCCCTTCTATGTGTAATTATGAGTACCTATTAGCAGCTTCTGTGGCCAACAGCCATATGGCTCTAAAATCTATGTATCTGTCTTTGTATTCATATGTCTCTTATGTGTGTATATGTTGAAGGCAAAGAAAATCAATATGCATAATAGAAACTCATTCTCCTCCTCTACCCAAATTAACTATTAAAACCAAAATAGTAGACTCTGTTGAGTTTGAAATCCCATCAGAATGACTTTTCCAGTCCCTTCTTATAAGTTCTATGTATAAGATCCTCCATGATACGACACCTAGATTTTTTTACAACTCCTCTTCAGCTTTTTGTGTTCATCACATTGTATGTTCTTGCCATATCAAACTACATGTAGATCCTTAACCAGGTCTTCTTTTTTTTTATTATTAATGATGTTTTCTCTCCCTGGGATGTCTCTCAGGACTCTTTCACTTAGAGCTATATTTTTAGGTTCAAATCAAATTGTTAGCAATTTGATTTATGCAAAGCTTCTGCTGTCATAAGAACAGCAGTGTAAAAAGTCCTGGAAAGCTTTCCATTCCAGAGAAGAAAACTCTCTTCTTAGAAATTAACTATTTGAAATCTTTGCCCTGTAATCTCCCAAATTCCTAGCATCATTAGATGCTGATGCATTTTGGATTAGGGATGCTCAACTTGTATATATTTTTCACCATCTTTTTTTTTTTTTTACTTTGTCACCATGGGTAGAGTACTCACAGCAACCTCAAACTCTTGAGCTCAAGTGACTCTCTTGCCTCAGCCTCCCAAGTAGCTGGACCTACAGCAAGCTGGCTATTTTTGGAGATGGGGTCTTGCTCTTGCTCAGGCTGATCTCAAATTCCTGAGCTCAGGCATTCCACCTGCCTCTGTCTCCCAGAGAGCTAGGATTACAGGTGTGAGCTACCACACCCGGCATTTTTCACCATCTTGCTTGTTCTCACTTGGCATTATATTTTGATGGTCACTGAGCAGTGACAATCTCTATCTTATTATAGCTATTTAAGTTGTAATAGAAAATCTAACTTATAATTTCTTTCTTACTTTGTTACAGATGCATTTACGTTATATAGAATCAATTCTGTTTTCTGTAATTGTACCCAAATCAAAGAAATACCCTAGAGAAAAAACTCTTTTTATTTTTTTATTTTATTTTTTTTTTTGAGACGGAGCCTCAAGCTATCCCCCTGGGTAGAGTGCCATGGCATCACAGCTCATAGCAACCTCCAACTCCTGGGCTCAAGCGAGTCTCCTGCCTCCGCCTCCCAAGTAGCTGGGACCA
>CAUYQV010171614.1:0-22468 GCA_963574575.1 Galagoides demidoff | reverse complement strand
TGGTCCCAGCTACTTGGGAGGCAGAGGCAGGAGACTCGCTTGAGCCCAGGAGTTGGAGGTTGCTATGAGCTGTGATGCCATGGCACTCTACCCAGGGGGATAGCTTGAGGCTCCGTCTCAAAAAAAAAAAAAAAGAAAATGAAACTGGAGTTCAAATTTGTAAAAAGTATGCCTATAACTAGTTATGAAAAGGAAATTATTTATTTCTGAGAGTAAAGCATATCAATATATAGGAAAGTATTTATTTATTTCAGAAAACTATCTTCAAGTAACAACAGCACAAGTAATTCTTTTTTTAAAGCAACAAATGAATGAGACTCAGTTAGTGAATCGTCTTTGAGATGAATGTCGCAATGATTTCTGGGCCACCTACAATCCTATTGTGAAGAAAGCTTAAGAACTTTTATAGAGTAGCATATTGTCATTTCTGTGAGTCCAACCAAATCCTTGAGAAAATTGATGCATTCAGTACTTCCCTCTGTGAAATATTATATTACTTAGTTCTGAAGTGTCACTTTCAAGTTGCACGGCTGTATCTTAGAAACATCTCTCAATGTGTCACAGATTACTTTTAAAAGAGAAGCTGATGACAATAGAAATAAAACAATAACCATACCAATGGTAGTTTCAACAAGTCTACACTAACAAAGTCAGTGCTGGAGGAGCAGTATCTGCCTCTGCACCCAGAGATGTCACTCAGCTACATGGGAGAGCGTATATGTGTCTGATGAATGAAAGACACTTTCTCCCTGCTCCTTGAGTGTGTATAAAAGTGGAAATATCACAGAGAAGTTCAAGTATAATTTCAGTCCACACGGACATGTTGTGACTACAAGCTGTTTAGGTTTGGTCAAGTTACTTAATCTTGCCAAATCTCAGTTTTCTTATTTATAAACAGCTTGGACATAGAAAAGCACCAAACTGAATTATATAAAAGCTTCCTGAGCACACGGAAAAACTCCATCAACAATGGGGATGCTGATTATTGTGATGGTATTTGATCCTTCAAACCTTATGTCCCATCAGTGTTTACTGGGTCTGCTGTGCCTCTCACAGTCAGCCAATGATTTTGATGCACAATTTGTCTAACTTTTTCAATGTTTTCTTCAGTTACTGGCTGCACAGACCTCGTTTCATCAGTGACTCTTATCTCCCTAGAAAAGATAATTTGATCCATTTGTCCACTGCTGTTTTCTTCAAGGCATTATCCAATAAACGTAGACTAACATGTCCCTGATTTCACTTTCTCTCTTGCCAAATTGAACAACAAATTTAATGTTTGTTCATTGCTCTCATTCAAGCTCTGACATTCTCCCTGGCACACAAAAACATGCAACAATAATGAACGTCACTCAGCAAGATACCGCCACATGTCAACATGAACACAACTGTGAGACACTGACTTACCAAGGTTATGAAATCTGAGTTGTTTGTATGGTGCTGACAACGTAAGTACACAGTGACAATTTCGGGAATTTAAATGTTAGGCCTTTGGTATGTTTAGCTATGAGATCGTTTCCCGTCATTAGTCATTAGCTTACGTGGGCCAGCTACATGCCAAAATATACTTTTGTGCTGGTGGCAAGCTCTAGTCTTTCAGGTGGAGCATGTGAATTTCCCCAAGCTTTAGGAGGCACCTGGAGCTTTCAGAGGGTTGCTTGATCTCTACTACAACTGAGGTGTTGAGGAGAAGCAGAACAGATTATGGCTAGATTGGGAAAGCCTGAGAGGCTTAACTAAACCTCAGAGGGACCAAGAGGTTGCTTATCCAACCACCCAGGGAACCAGTGACATGTAGTTCAGGGAAATCACTCCAAGGCAGGAGGGTTATTCCCAAGGAACCTAATCTAAGGCCACAAGCCAAGTTCCTTCCATTCCCGTCCATTAACCCAGTTTCTCTGCAGGTCGTGTGGGCACTCTCCCTGTTTGCTCCCTGGAACTCCACAGTGCTCTCCCCTTACATCAGTCTGCAAGCACTCCCTCCCTACCAAAACTGTCTCTCAACTGCTGCACAGTCCATGTGTGTGACCCACTGACATGCATCTCCTGGAGACACTGGCTGGTGGGGGGATCTCCAATTGTGCACCTCATTCTGTCACTAGACCCCAGTGGTAGATAGACAGACAGATAGAACGATAGATAGAAAGATAGATAGATAGATAGATAGATAGATAGATAGATAGATAGATAGATAGATGATAGATAGATAGACCTTTCTATCTACAGGGGACTCCTCCAGGGCTACACTCCTGCCAGAGGAAATGAAGCTACTTGCAAGTTTTTTGGCTAAAGCTGTACTCCCATTGTAGTGAGTTTGGGATAAGGACCACTGTTCCCATTCAACAGCCCATGAGTCCAGGCCTTCTGTTTACATGACAACCAGGGGCTGAGCTAACTCTGAGTACCTCATCCTTATCCAATATGGCTGTTTTCTAGAGGTGTGGGGAATGGAGCACACTCCACACCCTCACATTGAACATAAATTTGAGGGCTTTATCTCCACTGGAGTCCAGAACTGCAACCTTGCCCCTGTGTTTCCCCACACTGCTCTCATGTCCAGGACATACTGGGTTTGGCCCACCTGTCTGAGCCACCAGTGGGTGATCTGCCAAATGCCTGTGAGCAGGAAGACTGCAGATTATGGATGTCCCTTTCTCAGTGGCATGCTCAGCAGGGAACACACCCCCTCCCCAGAGAAACAGACATCTCCACACAGAGCAGTCTCATGATTGCTGTGGGGCGGGGCAATGCTACAAGCCAACTTGAGCCAAAATTACTTTCTGTGATGCCACCAATGGAAAAAGTGCAGAGCAAGAGGCATCTAGGTTAAACATGCCATGGACTCTCAAGGCACTCGGCTACAGAGTAAAGGTCTTGTGTCCCACTGTTTGCTGAAACTATCCATGTGGGGAAGGGCAATCCTCTTACCCTTTGCCTGGGCTCCAGGCCTCTGAATTTTGTCAGTGCCACTATCTTCTCTTCTCTACCTTTCACTTTTTCAGCTTCCCAGCCCTTCTCAGAGGGGTCCCCAGACACCTCTTTTATTTCTCCCTGGGACCCATACCTGAATCACAGTTGTTCTCTCTTCACTCTACTCTGTCTAATCAGCTACCCTTCCACTAGGGCAATCCAACAAGCTGTCTCTACTCAGACATCTTGACTTCCTCCCAGAAGAAATATTGCCTTTGTGAACTTTGAAGATTTCTTTACTTCTGATGTTATACTTTCATTTGACACCACTGCTGTGTAATACATGTTAGAAGTAGAGGTCCCATGTCAGCAACGCACCAACTATAATAGATTTTTGTCCACATAGGCAAGGTACTTGCATTTAATCTTCAAAATAGAAACACCAAAATTAGGGGTTTGCCTTCCCACAGCAGTCCTATAAAGAATATTTTAAAGCTTGTAATATTCTACCCAGAGCCATGCCACCCAGAAGGTGCCTGATCTCATTTGTAAGTTCTGCAGAACCCAAATCAAACTGAATAATAGCCTACTCCATCCCCACCATCAATCTTCTGGATTGATGATGGGTAAAGTAGATAATATGAAATATTGAGCTAAATTCATCTATTACTCTTGGAAATACATCATGGGATTTTGTGTCAATATCTGTCACCTACTATTTTGACATTATATATCTGTAATTTGACCTCAAATATCTCAGTAATTTTTAACATTTATAGCAAATTCACTTTTTGTGTTAGAATCCATAATAATTAAAAAATAAAAACAACAACAATGAAAATTCACTCTTTGCAATCCCCAAAGATCTAAACTTAGAAAGACTTCAAAAAAAGAAGATGTTACAAAATCTTTCCTGAAATTGTTTGATCTAAACTTTACTCAACATTTTATAATCCCTTTATAAGCCATGAATTTTTAAATAGTATTTTAAGTGGCTAAAACACAAAGGAAAAACCCACCTAATATTTTTAACTACCTTCAAAAACTTGAAATAATTTATTAGCATATAAAATTTTTCACATTTATTTAACATTTAATTGAAAGAATTTAACAAGAATCTCTTAAAAGCTGCCTCTTGACCTCAGAACAAAGTCCAAAGCCCATTTACTGTCCTACAGAGCCCTGTGGAAATTGATTCTTAATAAACTTCTAAATTTCATTCTTAACATTTACCTCTTTGTTCCCACTTGCCTGTAGGCTTTCCTTTGCTCCTTGAATCTGAAACATAATTCCTCCAGAGATCAGATATCTTCATTTTTTAAAGCTCATTCTGTGAGATGTAACTCCAGGAAGCATTCCACCATCTCCTTTTTTCTTTCTGCTTATCCCCACACACATACTCAAGAATCCTTTCTTATGTATTATTAGAGCACATAGCACTTCCTCTATCACCGCCCCACTAACATTACATTCTAATTTCCTGTTTAAACTATTATCCTGAAGGAAAGAGATCATGATATTCATATTTAACTTTATATGTCAAGGGCTTAGCCCCGTCACTAGCCTGTAATATGTGATCAATATTATTTATCCAAAAAAGGAAAAGTGATAGAATAAAACAATTAGTGTAAAAATTAATGGACATACACAACATCAAAAGAAAAGAGAAAATATTAATTTGAATAAGAGTGTTAAATCAAAATCCCTTTGATGAAAATAAAAATGGAAGCACAAAATGGAAAACATTTGTCTTAAGAATTCGAATTATAACCTGGTTTTGAGAAAATATTATAGCAAAATTAATTTCTCCTTTAAATAACTTACTTTAAAGGTACATCCATTTGGCCCTTCTAAAATTATAACTTTCCCCTTCGTCCTGCAGTTACTTTTTTCTTATGCAGGATAATGTGCATTTTAGTCACTTTGCACATCATTGTTATGCCTTATTATTCTACATTATAAAAGAACCCTTCCGTATTTTACTAAGATGTTAAGGTCTTCATGCTAAAAGGGAAAAAAAAATTAACATTTTTTAGAAATGAAGTTTAAGGTAGACTTGACCCTTAAGAATGTCGCGAGTTCTTTGCAGCCATTAAAAGGCATTTTGATTTTAATGCAGTGATTTTTTTTCTACCAGTTTTACAATTTTAGTAATACCTTCATTTTATCTGTTAACATGAGTGTTTTGAAAAAAATTAGAAAATAAAATTCCATTGAAACACAATGGATATATTTCTTCCTGTCACATTTGGAAGTGTATCCATGCTCATCACTATAAATTCATGTAAAGACTCACAAAAAAACACAACGAACAGATAGCAATGAAGATTTATTTATTGCTAAGTATGGGTGTGCCCAAAAGGTATACACATTTTGAGAGATCTTTTTGGAGGTAAAATTGTTCATTCCCCAAAAGTGTACTAATTACACATAAAATGGATATGGGAAGCATATCTCGGTACACTTGACCAGTAAATGTACTTTCAGTTCAACTTTGAAAAGTAATATACAGATAATGCCTCTTAAAGTGTGTCTGCAAGTTTTTGGCACCCTCTGCATTCTCTATATGAGATTTATTTTAATCCCTACCTATTATGTAATGTAGTCTAATGACTCTAAATATGTGCTTAAGTGGCAAAGGAAACAATTAATAGAATGAATTGAAGCAACACCAAAAATACATTACTGGGATCTGATCAAACTAAAAAGCTTTGCACACCCAAGAGCACAGTAAGTAAAGCAAACAGACAACCTTCAGAATGGGAGAAGATTTTTGCAGGTTATGCTTTCAACAAAGGTCTGATAACTAGAATCCACAGAGAACTCAAACTAATCAATAAAAAAAGAACAAATAACCCCATTTCCATGTGGACAAGAGACTTGAAAATTCTTCTCTGAAGAAGACGAGTGCATGGCCTACAAACACATGAAGAAATGCTCACCATCTTTCATCATCAGAGAAATGCAAATCAAAACCACTTTGAAATATCATCTAACTCCAGTAAGATTAGCCCACACAACAAAATCCCCAAACTACACATGTTGGCATGGATGTGGAGAGAAGGGAACACTTCTACAGTGCTGGTGGGAATGTAGCTAATACAGCCTGTTTGGAAGGAACTCACAATAGACCTACCGTTCGATCCTGCAATTTCTATACTAGGCATATAACCATATGATCAAAAATGCTTTTTTGCTGAGAATCAATGTTCTTCTACCGACCCCAAATTAAGATGCCCTTAAGGTCACAAATGGCCGATGTCCTTTTAGAGGTCAGCTGTAACAGACTGAAGACCTCTATGCAGCAGCCAAATATTCAAATGCTTTCCAACAAAAAGCAGACGCAACGTCATTAAATGGCTAGTTAACTTTAAAATAAAGAAACCACTTTCATTTTTTGAAATTATTAAGTACATAATGTTAGATGTTTACAAAATAAGGAGCATTTTAAATAGATCGAACTGAAGTTTCTTGAATGCGCCTTGTGCAGCTCAATTAATGCGGTCTTCCAACAACAAAAGGTTCCTCAACCCTGATTTGGCCTATTTTTACTGAACTATGCCAAAACTTATCTCTACTATCTCTTTTTAAAAAATATTTTTCTCTCAGTTTTTTCAATTTTAGAGCCTCTGATGAATCTCCAAGGCAACAGTAAATGTCCCTTTGATATTTTAATACACTTGATGATAGAAAAGTAGACATGCTCATATGTATTTGTACTTGGAGCCTCTCTATGATGGCCATTCCCATCATCCTGCATATAAATAAATGACCGTTTGCCTTCTGACAATGCACAGCCTACATGGCCCTTGTGGAGACGCTCTTATCCTTGGAATTCCCAGAATATACAACATAGTTACACAAAAGCAGTAAATATTTAACAACTTAACATTTCCCCCCCTTAACTTTCTGAGATGCCCTATGAGTTGAGAATTTGGAACTGGATCCTTGATAGGCAATTAGTAATAAGACTTTCAAATCTGAAGTCACAAGTCCCATCACTTTATTCAATGTGTATCAAATTTTCTATTAGTGTCTTTCACATAATCCGTAAGGAGTTATAAGTGAGTTAATAGAAATTGTTTAATTTTTATGTTAGGTAAAGGATTTTTCTTCATTTTGAATTATTAACCTTAGAACCTAGGACTCATGGTTTTATTGTTATTACTTTTTTATTTTTATGATATCTTTTATTTTATTGAATGCATACATTTATCAAACTCTTATTAAAGACCCTATACCTGCATATATATTACTAGGTGTGGGAAGAGACCCCAGAAAATAAGACATCAGACAGTTACAGGTCATTACTGGGAATGGACGGATATGAAGTAAGGACAAAAAGAGGCTATTTGAATATCGTGTGTCTGGATGATATAAAGAAGGTATTAGGAGAGAGCAGAGAAAAAAATTAATTTTCAGATTAGAAATTAAAAATAAAGTTTAAGAGGAAATGTTCAATTTTTAAATAGGCACCTTGCAAAGACCTCTAAAAAATAATAAAAACTGCTGTAATTCTCGATAGCAGAGCTCAGCTACAAGCCAACTTTTACACAGCTTCATCTAGGAAAGATAGACATGTGTATTGTCCCCTGTACAAAATTATGACTGCAAGCAAGCGGATCATCTCCATATGCCTGCAATTATCCATAATAATTTTACATTTCATTTGATTAATTCTCCTGCTTCTCTACACACAAACACACAATGATATGGACCTCCCTTACCTCACACATTGTTCTAATTATTGTTTCATTTTATTTAGTAATGTAATGAAACTGGAGCATTCAATCAAGGGATTATCACTCATACTTTGAAGAGAATATTATTAGTTATGTAGGAGCAAGACTGCTGCTTCAGGGCCGTGCAGAAGGTTGCCTAATTACCCAGTGATTTCAGGACGATTTAAACTGTCAATCGGAGTAAGATATAAATAAGTAATAAGGCTGGGTTTCCACTCCTTCTTCCTCTTCTGCTTTGTCTTCCTCATTGATATACTTGCCTTGCGGTTACAAATAAATTTATTACATAATTTTTATAAATTTAGTGCTCTGGGCCTAAATTATTTTCTACATTTGTAAAATTTCTATCACAATCCCCATTCCCTTCACCACCAACCCAACTCCAGAATATAAAACCGTATTTCCAGGCCTCATTCCTGAAAGACTAATCCAGAATATTGGTGAATGTTTATTTTATATTTTTCGAAAACACTTGTAACTCACAATCTTATTAAAGTCTACAATTTATTAAAGCTAATATTGAGAAGAAAACAAGGACATAAACAACTTCTGGAAAATGCACATCCGGATGTAAAACTTACTGGAAATTTTGTTGACCTGGGATATCAAGGATCAGTTTCAAAGATAGGCACGATGTTTTAATTCTAATCCCCGGTAATCACTCTGCCATAAATAGTCAAAGGGAGAATTCCCACACCCAGGGCAATCATTCTCCTACTTTACGGGATTAAGATTCTGCCAAGAGCCACTGAGATAGATACCAGTATAATAGATGTGTAGCTCAGAGTAGAAAGTCAAATTAGGTAACAATAATTAAACATCAAAGTTTATTAATCTTTATCCAATTAAATCAACAATCAAGAAATGTTTTCATCTTAAAAGACCAGGACTCCACATCAAACCAATTAAATCAGGATCTCTAGAGATAGGGCTCAGTATCAGAATTTAAAAATGTTTTTCAAAGCTCCCCCACATAATTACAAGGTATAGCCAATTTGAGACACACTTGCCAGGAGGAACCTGCAAAGGATACTCTACACAGTGCGTGCCTGGCTTAAGACCTAATTTTCTGCTCCAGTAGGGCCAGACTTTGTGTCCTTCTGCCCTAAGTTGAGCTGTTCATCAGTCGTTACCTTGCCAGAGATATTTGAGCACCTGCAGCACCAACCTCACTCCCTCGATAATGAATTTGTGCTCCCTTTTCCCCATTTCACTGTTTTCCTGTGTTGTTCAGTATGTAAAATTCAGGTTCCGAGGTCTTTGGTCACAGACTAGTCACAAGAAAAAGACAATCTTTTCAATGATGATTAGTAAGAAAGAGACAGAAGTGGGGGAAAGAATGGGAGAGAATGAATAAGAGAGGGGATAAGCAATTAGTTTTAATAAAATAATTGGATGTGTAAAAATATGAGAACAATATACAACTTTATTAGTTTTCCTTCTTTTGTTGGTGGAGAAAGATTCCCTAATCATGTAATAAAAATCATCCAGTTAAGGAACCATTTCGGATTTCATAGTAGCTATAGATAAAGAAAAGATGGAATAACTTTTTATTTTTATACCTTTTTTATTATTCTTTGTGATTCTTTGAGGGTACAGAGGATTAGGTTACAATGATTGCAGTTGTCAGGTAAAGTCCCTCTTATAATTGGGTCCCACTTCTAAGACGTGTGTTACACACAGCATCCCCTCCCCCTTTGTCTTCCCCTTCCCCAAACCCTTATTCCCCTACCCCACCAGGTATTAGCACATCTACTACCTTCATGTTAGAATTGAGTACATTGGATTCTTGCTTCTCCATTCTTGTGATGCTTTACAAAGAATGGGTCCCAACTCTACCCAGGTTAATACAAAAGATGTAAAGTCTCCATCTTTTTAATGGATGAATAGTATTTCATGGTATACATATACCATAGCTTGTTAATCCATTCCTGGGTTGGTGGGCTTTTAGGCTATTTCCACATTTTCAAATTGAGCTACAATAAACAGCCTAGTACAAATCTCCTTATGGTAAAATGGTTTTGTTTTTTTTTTTTTTCTTCTGGGTAGATGCCTACTAATGGTATTGCAAGATCAAATTGGAGGTCTAATTTGAGTTCTCTGAAGATTTTCCATACTTACTTGCAAAAAGGTGGTATTAGATTGCAGTCCACCCACTGTACAAAAGTGTTCCCTTCTCTCTACATCCACGCCAGCATCTGCAGCTTTGAGACTTTGTGATGTCTCAACCCTCACTGGAGTTAGGTATAACTCAGGTTTTGATTTGCATTTCTCTGATGATCAGGGATGATGAGCATTTTTTTCAAAGGTTTGTTAGCCATTACTCTGTCTTTACCAGAGAAGGTTCTATTCATATCTCTTGCCCAGAGAGAGATAGAATTGTTTATTCTTTTTCTATTTATTAATTCGAGTTATCTGTAGATTCTAGTTACCAACCCTTCCTCAGATTCCTACCCTGCAAATATTTTTTTTTCCATTCTGAAGATTGTCTTTTTGCTTTGCTTGTTGTGTCCTTAGCTGTACAGAAGCTTTTCAGCTTAATTAAGTTCCCATTTTTGAATTTTTGTTGCTACAATGGCTGATAATGAAACCAATCTCTACTTGCCATATGATCTTTGATAAACCAAACAAAAGCATACAGTGGGGAAAAGAATCTCTATTTATCAAAGGGTGCTGGGAGAACTGGATAACCACACGTAAAAGACTGAAACTCAACTCACAACTTTCACCCCTTACAAAAATTGACTCCAGATGGATAAAAGACTTAAATCTAAGACACGAAAAGATAAAAATCTTAGAAAAAAGTGTGGGGAAAACTCTTTATGATGTTGGACTGGAGAAAGATTTTATGACAAAGACTTCAGTGGAATAATTTTTATGGCTGTGCGGTCATCATTGGAAAAGCTAAAAGATAGTGTCTCTTTTCCATGATTTCTTCCTACATTTAATTATTATATCAGAGTTTGGGTTCTATGTTCTATAACAACAGCCGAACAGAGGGGAAATGCATATCTATGCCAAAGCTAATTAAGAAGAAAGAAGATGATCATTTTTTTAAATTAACATCAGTTATTTCTATAAAGCAAGATCACTTCACATTCCTAAAATATGGGTAAACTTCACAGTTACTAAATTTTCATGGAAATTTATATTTATACTTTCATACAAATTTTATATATTTTTTCTTTTTTTTTAATATTTCAGGCTAATGGGAGGGTACAAGCAACCAGGTCATGATATTTGAATTTATTAGGTAGTATCCCTCTTGTAGTTGCTACAAAGATCAATATTACTGCTACTCAAATTCTCAAATTTAATTCCTATAAAAACTTATAATTTATCATCAACCAAAGCTGTGTAGAAAAAATAAGTTCACTACCCCATTTACCACTTTTTTCTTAGGAACAGGAGATAAATTTAATTTAAGGTAGCAAAGGGCCCAACCGAAAGACTGAATACCCAACTTCTCTTCTCTGGCATAGCTAAGAAAATGTAATAGGAAGTTTTGGAATAGTACCAAAACTTTACTGGGCTCTTCCCGATAAGAACTCATGATGCTTACTTCTCTGATGTTTTGTCTCACACTTATTCCCAATCAGCAGGGGACCCCATAGCCATTTGGATCTAAAGAGCAATATTAAGGATGAATCACCCCTGAATGAAGATTGGCAAGATAATGATAATTGTTTAAATCACTGTTTTGACCAGTGTATCTTTTAACAATTCATATAGGATACAAATGTTTTTTAAAAGAGGAATTTAAGTAGACTGAAGGCAAGGCTCCTTCCTTAATTTTAGAAAATACTTCATCCATGTTTTAACTCTAATTGGAAGCTAAATTATAAGCAATACAGGAAGAGAATTGAAGGTGTGAATGATGGGGTAAACATGGGCACACTCAAGATCAGAGTGCTTTCTACTTGACATATAGTCAATACACTTCTGTACCTTTCCATGGGCATACTTCTCAAATTTTTATTAACATTTTCAAATATACTAGCAGGGTGTTGTGGTAGGCGCAGATAGTCTCAGCTCCTGAGGCTGAGGCAAGAGAATCACTTTAAGCCCAAGGGTTTGAGATTGTTGTGAGCTGTGACACTACAGCACTCTACCGAGGGCAAAATAGTGAGACTCTGTCTCAAAAAAAAAAAAAAAAATTTCAAATATACAAAATTACTGAGAAATACAAGCACCCATTTTCTAGGTATGACAATAATATAGACTGACCAATATATAAAGTAAATTATTTTTTTCTTCTGCAGTGCTGAAGGGGAGTTCCCCTTAGGGTACTAAATATTTTCTCACATAATCACAATAATATTCACACATCTAACAATTTAAATAATGGTTGCATATTTATGGCTCTGCACATATATATATTTCCTCAATTCTAACAACATTTCTTATTTTTAATTAGAAACACTTTAAGTGTGGATGGTGTATGAGCTGAGTTGCAGGAGAGAAAAAACGTTGGGGGATAAGAAGAAGAATCTCAACAGTGGAAGAGAACACAGTCAAGATGATGTTTGGGGACTGGGAAGGGAAGAGCTGTAAAGGACAATGGCTTTTTGTACTCATCACTGAGATGATGGCCTCTTGATATGAAACAAAACTGAATTCTATACAGCTTTATGTCATCCCATCACAGATTAGTGTAATGTCCCAGAGTCTCAGAACTGATTACAGAATTGAATTAGCTTAAAAAGTGATATTGGATTCAAGCAAAATTTTTGAAGATTGAATTGGACTTTAAAAATTATGAGCTAACACAAATGGATATGAATATTTTTAAAATAATCCATAAACACTAACAGGCCAAATGGCCCTCTAATATAATAAGTAATAAAGCTAATTTTTTTCAACCCCTTCCTGAAAGTATTTGAAGAAACAATTCTCTCCTGACTAATTGCATTTTTTTTTCATAAGATGGCTATCGTGGAATCTCAACTACCAAAACTTAACTTTGCATTTTTCTCACTATGTATGACATAATCAAATGACATGTTTTTCCAGGATTATATAATCCTTAGAGATTAGAATATGATTAACTTGTTCAGAATAAGCAGTCGCCATGTTGTATGGATTTATGGATGTAACACTTGCTAGAGCTCACACTTATTTCCCTAATCTGATTATTGGAGAAAATCTATTCGCACCGAGGAGCATTTGATAAGTATTTATTTACTGCACATTAAATAATGTGCCAGACCCTTGAATACATGCTGAATATTTAATAGGAAGACAAACCCCCATGCTATTAAAAACTCATAGTTTAGTATGGTCTATTTTGATGGTACCAGGCAAGTTCAGCCTGATCACAGAGTGGAGAGAGAACTAAAATATTTTATGTGTATACAGCAGGTCTAGTGTACAAGAAGGTTCTCAGAGTACAGGACGATGGGACTGAGAAGGTTTTCACACGTCAGAATGATCGGAATGGGTGCAGGACTTGAAGTAACTGGATCAGAAGAATTATGCCAATAGCGGCAAAATCTCTTTTTCCTTGGCTCAGATTCCACAAACTGTAAAATAAGAACATGGGTAGAAGTTCAGAATTCACCCAGAAAACCTGCCTTACCCTCCAGGCAGCCCGTCCACCTCACTGACAGATGGGTGCCCTGTCTCTGAGGCGGCATTTACAACCGCAGAGATTTCACCAATATTTTCTAAACGTTTATAATGTGCATGTTAAAAAGCAGTTGTTCTTTTTTTTACTTTTTAATTATGTAAACAGCAGCTTTTTAATTGAATTCTTCTGTTGTTTCTAGGAGTTTTACACTGACTTTCTCACGTTTTCCAGGTAGAATACTGTATCATCAGCGTATAATAATAACTTAGATTCTTTCTAATGTTGATACCAATTATGTCTTTCTCTTACCTAATTGTATTGTCAAATACTCGCCAAAAGTGCTTGAAAATAGTGGCAATATTGGACATTTTAATGGTAATGACCTAGTAGTTCACACTTGAGCATAGTTGTGGCTTTGGTTGTGTGTATGTGTTCATATGCATTTCAAAAAGTTTGGGCCAGCAATGAATTTTAATTTTATCAACTGCCTTTTAGGCGCTATAGAGATTTTCTAAGGCTGTGTCACATTAGATCAGACTTGTCAATAAGTTAAAATAGTAAATCTCTCAAAATGAGCTCTTTGTTTTATTACTGGAAAATGTCACCCACGATGGATTTTCTTTCTTTCTGTTTCATTGTGTATTTGTATTCGCTAACATTTTAAAGCATTTTTGCATTCAGTTTCAAAAGGGAGTTTAGTATATAGTATTTTTCACTTGCACGTTGTTGTAGAATTTAATATTACATTATACATTGCAAAAATAATTTTTAATTTCAACCGTAAAGCAGTCGAAGTAGCAATGGGATTTTGTTTTGTTTTGTTTCACTTGGCTTTGCTATTTTTTCAATTTCAGACCAAGATGAGGATAAAATGATTAGGTTACATTGTTTTCATTTCTAAGGTGAAGTTCAAGTTACAGTTGAGCCCTTCTCCCAGGGGTGTCCTGAAAACCCTCACCTTGTGCACATCAGGTGAGAACCCTCCAGTCACCCTCTTTCTCTCCCTGCCCTTCACTGGATTATACTGTGTTTTTCATCCCTGTGGGTGGGTAGTTGCTTATATATTGGTTTCATATTAGCACAGAGTGCATTGAAGACTTGTTTTTACATTCTTGGGATACTTTACAAAGAAGAATGTGTTTCAACTCCACCCAGTAAACACAAAAAAAATCCATCAAGGAATTTTTTGTTTCTGAAATAGTGGAAAGAATTGTTGACGTGGAAACACAGAGTTCGGCACACTTTCTGCTCTAATTTTCTTCCTGGATATTTTGTCATTAATTTTGCAACATTTTTATGGTCTGCGTAGGTAATTTATATTTTGTGTAGAATATCCTATTTACTCCGTTTTTTAATTGTTTAGTAACATACCATGTTTCCCCGAAAATAAGACACACTATTTTATTTATGTCTTATATTTATATTTTCTCAAGAAGACACACTAAGGCTTATTTTCAGGGGACGTCTTCCTCTCTGTGTGGAAATGCAGATATGCTGCATAGCCATGCCCATCACTAGGTCTTATTATTGGGTAGGGCGTATATTTAACAAATGCATAGAATCCTACTAGGGCTTATTTGGGGGGTAGGTCTTATTTTCGGGGAAACACGGTAGTACCTTATTATCTTATTCATATAAAATTTGATGTCCTTTCCCTCCTCATCTTTTGATGGGATTGTATATTTTTCATTTTCAAATAAAAATTGTTAAAGGGCTTTGCTATTTTTTCAATCGGTTATAACACATTCCCATCTTCACTATACCTACCTTCAGATTCCTTTTGGTTTGCTTAGTTGATCATTTTTCTAGCACTTTGAGATGAGTAAATAACTCAATTAATAGAATTATTTCCTATTTAGTAATGTAAATATTTAAGCTATAAAATTTTACTGAGTGCTATTTCAACTAACGTCTAAAAGATGAGCTATGAAACGTGTAATCATTATTATTCATAAAGTATGTGGCAATTTAGAATTGTCTTTGTTCTTTGACACCAAAGAACCATTAGAGGCAGTTTGTGTTTTTAATGTTCAGATTTCTAAAGTTCTTGTTTTCCATGTTTCTAAGTTTTTTGTGTCAGTTGCTGAAGTTTGTACGTTTTTGAAGCGTTTTAAATTTCCACTCACCCTTATGAAAAAAAATACACTCTTTAGTTCAGGATGCAAATTTAGTATATGTCTAGTTTGTCGGATTTATTCATTAATTATGCACCTGTGTCTTCTATAATCCTTTTTGTTCCCTTAACACTTACGTTTCTCTCATAAAAGTTTTTGTTAATTTTTGATACAACATTATATGTTAAATGATTATCATCAAAGTTAGTGCCTTGTAGTGAATTCTCACTATGAGGAATTTAAGCACAAATTACACTTCTTCTCTTATTGCCCCTCCATCGTCAAGTGTGTGTGTGTGTGTTAGTGGTAACTAGACTCAATTCTGTCAATGTTTCCTTGTGTGTTTTATAATCCCCTTTTTTGAATATTTTCCTCTCTATAAAGTCATATTTGACAATTTCCGTCTGTAATTAAACATGCTACTAAAATGAAGTATAATCTCATATTTTTTCTGATCGGCACGGACTAGCATAGAAATGTTGCCTCTCTCAAGCTAGTCACTGTGGTTCGCCTAATTCCTGCCCAGGCAGCTGAAGCCCCAGCCCCCTCACACTGGGCGTGAACTCACATTGAACGTGAACTTGGCATGAATTCATTAACACCCGTTACATTATGTTTCTTATTCCCTTGATGTTCTTGCAGGCATTTCTTCTCAAATACCAGGTACCTGAAAAATATTTGCTGAACTAAATAATAATATAAACATATTATAGATTATAAAATGTATGTAATTAAAGTCTTCTATAAAGAGCAATGTTTACAGATGTATAGACTATAACATCTATTGTAAAATTTATATAATTAAGGTCTTCTATAAAAGGCAATATTTATTACCTTTGTGTTTGTAGATAAAAGTTTTATTCCTGAATTACTTCAATTAAGTCAATAAATGTCATCCTTGAAAGTTACGGCTTCATAATTGCAGTTACTTACAGTATACTTACACTTGCTTTGAGAAAGGATAAACAGTTTTGAACTGTGTGGCAAATGATACCTGATGTAAGGTAAGCGATTTGTAACTGGGTAACTCTTTAATAGTCCAACAGCTGCAATAAATGCTTCAAGTGATGTTTTACCAGTACAGAAATAATTGTCTAATTAGTAATGCGCCACTACAGAATGACAAGAACTCTATTAAAAATGAATGTGTGCCCCACAGGTTGGAGGATAAATTCTGGTGTTTACAGGAAAAGAAAAGTCATATTATTAATATGTAACTCCAATGGAAGAATACATCAAAGCAATTCTGAAAAATAATCTTTAAAGTCCCCAATGTGTGGTAGTATAAATATTGTTTCTAAGTGCTGATCGAAATGCATAGATTTAGTTTTTGACCTTACTGCAAAGATCATAAAAATAATCTCCTTTTACTACGTTTTTTATTTTCTTTTTTTTAGAGACAAAGTCTCACTTTGTTTTCCTCAGTAGAGTGCTGTCACATCACAGCTCACAGCAACCACAGCTCTTGGGTTTAGGCAATTTTTTGCCTTAGCCTCCCAAGTAGCTGAGACTACAGGTGCCTGCCACAATGCCCAGCTATTTTTTGTTGCAGTTTGGCTGGAGCTGGGTTCTAACCCACCATCCTCCGTATATGGGGCCGGTGCCCTACTCACTGAGCCACGGGCACCACCCAACCTTTTACCACTTTTTTGAAGCATGTATTGTTAAGTAAAGAGTGATCATTGCAATAGATTTGTTTAAATTTATGCACATATATAATAAATCTTAGGTGTTGCCAATGACAAGAGGAACCTAAGGATGAAAGGTACTACAATAATTTATTTTATATCTACTACAATAATTTATTATTGTAAGTATCATTTTCCGAAATTTACTTTAACTGTGTCTCTCCTCTACAAGTGAAGCAGATTTGGGAGTGCATTTTCATTATTATTCTATGCCTGCTATGTAGAAGAACTCTTGACCCTTAGAAGGCACTCAAAAATATTGGGGCATGCATACATGAACACATAATCTCCTCAACCATTCTCATTCCTGGTAGCATAGCTCAAAAGAGGCAAGAGAAACATTAGACCATTTTGGCTAGGATGGTTGGCACAGCGCTCTGTAAAAAGTGATCTTTGAGTTACCATACATGATAAAGAGCTAGGTACAAGAAGATATGGATCAACAGAATTCCAAGCAAAGATCCAATTGGACATAAAATCTCTCACTTTGTAATTAGCTCAGTGTGTATTTTTTTCCCAGTACACTGGGAAATACAAATACAAAACTGATTGCATTATATAATTCCCAACTTAAAAGAACGTAGAACTTCATCAGGAGATGTAGAATAAGGTATTATTTTAATATTAAGATATTTGTATATATTATAAAATCTCCTCTTTGTAATTATCTTTTATAATTTTTTTTTTCAGTTTTTGGTCAGGGCTGGCTTTGAACCCACCATCTCTGGCATATGGGGCTGGTGCCCTACTCCTTTGAGCCACAGGGACCACCCTCTCTTTTTTAATCTTAATAGTGAACTACTGTTCTCTCCTAGTTTCCATAAAATTCTTAGTAATGGGCATTAAACTAAATCAAATGGTTTTTCCTAAATATTTTGAAGTATTCCCATATGATTGTATTATTTTATTACAATTGTTCTGTTAACCCACTGACCTACATAAATACATTCTCAAATAGCAAACCATTCCTGACAGCTATTAGGCTTGGGCTTGGCCTAATAGTTTCATTTTTTTGGTTTATAATTGCTCGAGATTTTTGGTTATGAGTTCAGGAATAAGATTGGTTTGTACATTCCTTTCATTATCATAACTTTGCTAAGTTTTAGCATCAATTCTGATTTCACAAAAAAGTTGAGAAATATTTCTGCTCTTATTTATGATTATAGATTATATAACTCGAAGAGACATGTAATTTCATCCCTAAATATGTGACAGAATTAATCAATGAAGCAATGTAATAATAGAGTCAGAAAAGATGATTAGTGTTAAGTTTATAACAAAAATTCTAGGTGGCACCTGTGGCTCAAAGGAGTAAGGCGCTGGCCCCATATGCCGCAGGTGGCATGTTCAAACCCAGCCCTGGCCAAATAAATAAATAAATAAATAAATAAATAAATAAATAAATAAATAAATAAAACATTCTAATGCTTTACGTTTTCCTTATATGAGTTTAAATAAGTTTATTTTTCTAGTCCTTGTATAATTAACTTAAATTTTCAAAATTACTTATCCCGGTTGTTCATAATGACCTCTATGATATTTTTTATGTCTCTAAAATTAGACATACGTTTAGTAATACATTTTCTGCTTATGAAATTGATTACACCCTAGTTACTCTTCCTTGGTCTTTGCCAGAAACTAACTTCTGAATTAGTTAATCATCTCTACTCCTAGCTTTTTATTCTACTTTAACTTTCCATTTGTTCCCATATTTATTTCTACTTCGTGCTGTCTTCGGGTATAATGGATTAGTGTAGTTTTGAACCACTGATGCTCTGTCTTTCTTCTTTTTAATATATGCATTTATGGCACTGCATTTTCTTTTAGTGAGACAGACCTACCTTCCCTCACCTCTGGGTGTATTATATTTATTCATATCCATTCGGATGTTTGCTTTAAATCTAAAAGTTATAAAATGTGTGTCTCATACATTCAAATCATTTTTAGGATTTCTACCTACCCTGTTGTTACTGATTTCCATCTTAATTGCACTAGGTGTGAAACATCTTCTCCATGATGTCTTTCATTGGAGATTGTTGACACTTGTTTTATGCATCAGCATATGTTCAATTTCAGTAAATTATCTTTGAGTAATTTAAAGAGATCTTTATTCTTCATTCCGTGGGTGCAATGTTGTTTATATGATAATTAGACAATGTTTGTTGACTTAATTTTTGTTAAAGTCTTCTATATATTCCTAATTTCCATCTACTTATGGTGCTACTGAGAGAATTGTTTGAAAATCTCCAAACATGATTGTGAATATATCTATTTATCTTTGTTGCTCTTTTGTTGTGTTATATATATTTAAAGTTATCTTAATGGGCCTTTACCACTTAGAATTGCTATAAATCCTGGTATACCAAAAGTTTTATTATTTAAAAATGTCACTCTTTATCTCGCAAAATGTTTTACCTTATCTGATATTTAAATATCCTTATTCTCTTTAGTTTTGTGTCAGTAGCATACGTTTTTTTCATTATTCTAATTTTTATTTTTCTAAATGTGTCTCTTTTAAGCACATACAGTTGTGGCTTCTAATCTAGTGTCATGTCTTTCTATTTAATTACAGTATTCAATGTAATAGCTAATGCATTGGAGTTTTAAGGTGCCACTCTACTATTAGCATTTAATTTGGTTCACTTAATCCATGCCTCTGTTTTTAGTTATTTGACATCTTTGAATTGATTACTCTTTTTTCATCCCATATTTTTACCTCAATTAACTTTTTCCCATGTTAAGCAGTATTCTTAATAGTTATTCTTTGAGGGAGTCCAACACAGATTCATCTACAGAATGAGAGAAAATATTTGCAAACTATACATCCAACAGAGGACTAGTATCCAGAAACTATAAGGAACTCAAACAATTCATCAACAACAAAATAGCACCATTAAAAAAATGAGCAAATGACATGAGCAGATATTTTTCAAAAGAAGATATACAAATAGCCAACATGCATATGCAAAAATGCTGAACACTGCTAGAGAAATGCAAATTAAAACTGTAATTAGATACTACCTTACTGTAGTCAGAATGGCCATTATTAAAAAGTCAAAAAACAAAAGATGTTGACAGGGATGTGGAGAAAAAGGAACACTTATACCCTGCTGGTGGGAATGTAAATTAGTCCAACCTCTACTGAAAACAGAATGTAGATTTCTCAAAGAAATAAAAATAGATTTACCATTCAATCCAGAAATCCCACTATTGAGTATCAACCCATAGGAAAAGAAATGATTCTATCAAAAACATCCCTGAACTCCAATATTTGTCACATCAATATTCACAATAGCAAAGATATGGAATAATTCTACATGTCCATCAATGGATGATTGGATGAGGACAATGTGATTATATATATATATATATATATATATATATGTCTCTGTGTGTGTGTCTGTATATTAATATATTTTTTCTTTTTCATGGCCCATTAGTGTTCCATATGGCAACACCCAAACAAATTAAAAAGAGTCCTTATATCTAGTGTTAATAAGTAACTGTGCTAAGGACGCTGGCAATCTCAGAACACCTTACTACAATCAATTTGAAACTTGTCTCGACCTTGAATTCATGCCTGTGTGAGTCCATATATTTCCAGTTTATCCTTACTTCAAAAGTTTTAGCCTTTTGAAAACCTCCATCCAAATACCAAAGTCACCCTTCTTGGAAATCCCTCATTCCAAATATTGAGTCCATGAAATCATTTGAGTTCTACAAGAAAATTGAAAGATATTTTCTGGATGTCTCAGGACTGAAAAATTGAGTTGTAAGAATTTAAGCAGGTTTACCTTGATTCTTTCATGAAATGTTCTAAATTCTCTACAATGCGTACACATTTCATGCTTTTTAAAACCTCAAAGTAAAGTATTTTAAATCTATAGGCTTTAGGTAACAAATTAAAGATTAGAGATACTGGATTCTCACACCTGGATTCTTGTCAATTTTAACGTACAATTAACTAACCATGTAGTTGATCAAAGGGACGGTAATGGCTCATTGTGTCCAATTGTAGAAAAATAACATCTATAATCTCTTCCCGTTTATCCTTCCCATATGCTAGTTATCATATAATTCCTTCTTAAAATTAAATGAAAAAGAAAAAACATCAACTCTTTCAAAAGCCTAACAATAATAATACTTTCATAAATCAATTATTGTATTATGTAGACCATAAATTACCATTTAAAATTTAAATCTTCAGAGAGTGATATGGGAGAATAAGTGATAAAGAACCAATATTTTGCACTGAGCATAGATACATCAGGTATTTGACATAATGTTATATCATTTAAATTTATAACCACCAAGTAAAGGAGACGTGATTGTGCCATTTTATATATGAATAACCCGAGGCTTATAACACTAAAATATGTGATAGAAATCATAGCCAGTGGCAAACTCAAGATTTTAACTGAGGTCTGAATGGCTCAAAGCAGTGAAGATTTCGGTTCCAAAGAGATCTACTTCACTAAATGATCTGTTCCAGCATTGGTATAAATAATCCATGTGGCACACACTCTCAAATTATTTGCATTCAGTGGAATATGAATATACTGATTACTCCAAATTCATACTGATAATTCAATGGGCAATTTAGAATTTTAAAGAACCTTAGGTTCATTTTTAAACAGAAATAATTAAGGTGCATACGTTCATGTAGGAAATTCGCACAAAGGTTTCTAATTGTGTGGGTTCTATTTAACAGGATCCTGCATCACCTAGGAATGAACATCATGGTACACCACATTGCAAGCATTTCCAAAGCTTCATAGTTATGGATACAAGGTTTTCAAGCGATGACCTATAGTCCAGTGATAATATAGTGAAACAATGTGATTGACTGACTAACAAATTTTTAAAGGTCCCTGTTTTTCCCATTTGGGTCTTACTGTCCCTAAAAACAGTTAATGTGAGACGTTGTCTGAGCTGATAGACTTGAATTTGAGAGTCAAATTCACTCACCTTGCTGTTATATGGTAAGTTGAAACTTGCCCAAATCAGCACATTCTGCACCATTGTTCTATGTTGCTTCAGATTATATTTCCTGGTTCTGTAACTTTATATACAAGAAAGAAAGAGAAAATGATTTTAAAAATATTTTTCTCCCAGTTTAAATAACCTGATGACAAAATTGTTTCTATATCTGTTGGTCAACACATGGTCTTTGGTGAGACCCCAAAGCCAGTCCTATTATATGTTTTAGGCAAAGCAATAGTCAAACCCTCTGTTCAACCCTCTATGGTTTGAATGGTTGGCTCATATCAATTGCTGCCTGGCATTCACCACCAGGTAATCCTGGCACTATCCCTGGTGTATATTGGGGGTCATTTCTTGTTCCTTTGAGTACAATTCATATGTTGATATATTTACTCCACTACTATAGAGAGTTTATGATATATTGGACTCTGTGACATGAGTACTTAGAAGAAATAAACTCAA
>CAUYQV010171610.1:0-55991 GCA_963574575.1 Galagoides demidoff | reverse complement strand
TTTTTTTTTTTTTTTGAGACGGAGCCTCAAGCTATCCCCCTGGGTAGAGTGCCATGGCATCACAGCTCATAGCAACCTCCAACTCCTGGGCTCAAGCGATTCTCCTGCCTCTGCCTCCCAAGCAGCTGGGACCACAGGCGCCCGCCACAACGCCCGGCCATTTTTTGGTTGCAGCCATCATTGTTGTTTGGCGGCCCGGGCTGGGGATTCGAACCTGCCACCTTAGGTGTACGTGGCTGGCGCCCCAGCCGATTGAGCCACAGGCGCCGAGCCAAGAGTTCTTTCTCTTGTCAATGTGCTGGGTGGTCACTGACTACATCAACAAACGGGACTCAGTCACTCATTTCCTCTCCAAACTGAGGTCACTGAGTGGTGATCAACAGTTTCTGGGTAACAGCCATCTCCTTGGTAAGGTTCACTCATTCATTGGCATATTTTCCAAGCCACCTTACTGTTCTGCCCAACTTGTTCCTGAAATAGAAGACACCATACAGCCTGGCCAGTGAAGATGGCTTAAGTGGAGATATGCCTCCCTTTTCAGGACCATGATATAACTCTGCTCATACACACAGTTGGAGGAAATTACTACTCTATTTATGCTCTGCTTAACTGAGCAATTGTTTTAAACTTCTGTTTGTTCCATGAATAAGAACCATAAGGGTCTCTTATCTGATTGAGAGCTACATTCTTTAACCAAAATGGGGAAAATTCTTCTGATAGGCTAACTCATGAGATCACAGAATAAGAAAAGACCTTCCATCGTGGTTACTCATAAGCACCAATGGAAAAATAATTCACCCAGAATAGTGTAAAATTAGATGTTCTTCTCGCAGTCACTCCTTTGTCTCCCTTAGCACTATTGCATTTTTGAACTGGATAATTCCATGTTGTGGGAGCTGTTCTGTGTAATATAGGATGTTTAGAATACCGCTGGCCTCTACCCAATCCAGAGGCTAGTAGCAAACCCTCTATCTACAAAAAATGTCTCTAAACATTGCCAGTTGTCCCTGCGGTAGGGACAGCAAAACTGCCCCCAGCTGAAAACCACTGCCATAATAAAACCCTTTTCCCACAGGCAGAACCTCCAGTTATCTTCCTGGACAGACCAAAGAGGAACATATTCTGGAAGTGACTTTTTCTTTTTTCCTACCAGTTGTTAATATGGTCTTTGATGCTATGTTCTCATCCAGATGTCATCAAATAGTGGAAAAGACAGAACTATCATCAGAAGATTGAGTTTTATCCTAATATTGCTATTATTAGCCTTGATACTGAGCAGATACTCTGATCCCTAGTGTACTCACTGGGCATTGAGGTTATGGAAAAGAGAAATGCATGTGTGTAAAGGCATCTGTAAAAACCCAAGAAGCCTGTAGCATCCAGGTTTCTGATGCCATTCTCCAATAATAGAAACCAGGGCTCTCTAGAGAACTATCTGAGTCTATGTCTGGGGCAGAAAATATACAAAGTAACCTGAAGCATCTTATAGCGTTAGAAAGTTAAAAACTGCTTAAAAATAGTGAAAGAGGTATGACAAAAGATATAGGAATCAAATGATAGAGTTGCCAGTAACCAAGCCTGAAACAGTTTGAGAACAAAATAAACAAGTAGTATTGGATTATAACCCAAAGTACAAAATAAGTATCAATGAATCTGAAGTAAATGATTGAACAAAAAACGAATGAGAGAAGAGATTAATCTAATCTCCCTTCCATCTAGATCATGTTCACATTTTACTTTCAGGCAGGGGAGCATAATTTCCCTTTATGCACACTGTGACTCCCTTACAGAGAGTTTAGTGTAGAAGGTGGGGGGAAGAATAACTTTACAGTGGTAAAACATGACAAATATTACCCCAGCCAAAGGGTTATGGTCAACAGCAGTAGTGTTAAGTTCTAATGGCGGTATGTACTCTTGAGGCAATGTGATGAAAATGGCACTCTACCTCCATGATCTTCCTCCCAAAAACCTATAACCCCAATCTCATGAAAAAAACATCAAATCCCAAATACCTAAGCATTATTCCTCAAAACTGTCAAAAGTTATCAAAACAGGGCAAGTCTGAGACTATGTCACAGCCAAGAGTCACCTAAGGAGACAGAAACACTAAGGGAAATATGGCATCTGGGATGGGATCCTGGATCAGAAAAGGGACATTAGGCAGAAACTAAGGAAATCTAAAGAGTACAGACCTCAGTTAACAATAGTGTGGCAGTATTGTTTCATCAATTGTGACAAATCTCACCAGTAGAAAGTTTTGTACACATATTGCCTTTATGTAAATCTTAAACTAAGCTTAAAATTTTATTTTAAAAAATAGCTAAGAGTAAGGCACTATTACAAGTAATGGTTATTTTATGCAGAAGGATATTATCAATGGCTGGTGAATAATTCTCTTAGTTTTAAATATCTGTTGATGAAGTTTTTCTCTAACTTCATGCTCAGGGTGATGTTTAAATGTCCTGGTCGGTCTTACTTCACCTCCCTCCCAGTAGCTTGAAGCATCTTTAGGTTTCCCACAGAAATGGCTAGAGGGTGTTACATATCAGTTCTTTAGCTGCTTAGCATAAACCCTGTGGTGGACCATTTTACTTCTTTATGAGGAAATCCTCATGTGCTCCACTCTCCTTCCCACCTCATCTGGAAGTACAGCTATCCTTACAGTTACAGGTGCTTTCTTCTAACCAAGATCCAGAAGATTCCCTATTTGCCTGCTTTGTTCACAAGGTAGAATGGGAAAGGTTGGGGAGGTCCTATGGCAGCACCCCTTCATGGCTATGGGAAACACAGACCTGCCTGCAGATACCACAGCTGGATATGTGCAGAAGAGAAATGGAAGACTGGGGGAGGGAGTCCTTCAGAGTGGATCGCCACATGCAAAATCTTGGAGGGACAACAATATATGAGAGGATTACAAAGTTTAATGTAGATAACTAAAAGGAGTCCCTTCTCGCCATGATACCTAACTGTGCAGTTGGAAGTCATTCTCACTGTCTTTGTTTCAGTGAACAGTCTTGTTTATTCATTCCAGGCATGCAGCACTATACAAGCCATTATGTCTCTGACAAGGTATGTTTTTGAACATGGTTTATTATAGAAATTAAATTCAGAGACACTTCATTATACAGAGAGCAATTTTCTGTAATCTCTTGGTAAAAAGAATTGACCAGTCCAGTGTCCCTAATGTGACCAGTAACTTATAGAATCACCTCAGTGATTCTTTCCAGTTCTTAGCACCTCAGTGAGGTGAGTGAGCATTTGCCAGAATCAAGTTTAACAGTGATACCAAAAGTGGCCTTTAAGATAAAAATAGCACTACCAACATGTGCTTACCACTACCCAAAGCATTCTCATAGTTAGGACTTGTTTGCCATCTCATCCTACCCATGGGCAGGGACGGTGGAATATGGCCACTTTTGACAGGTGGGGTGAGGACACAAGGCTGCAGCACAGGTGTAAAGCCTCAGCCACCTGATTCTGGGCAGTGTCTCTCTGGCTGGCCTGCACGGGAGCCTTGGTATGCTTCATGACTATAATTATTACTTCTACTTTTTTAAATGCTCTATTTCTGGACCAAATCATGTTTGCTTATTATTTTGCTCCACATGGCACATTGTAGCTATGCAGCAGCAGCTGATAATTTTAGGAACTGTGGACTGAAGTTAACTGTACCTAGAGGAATGTTGACCAAGAGAACTTCCTGCAGTGGTGAAACACTCATCTCTGTGCTGTCCTATGAGGTAGCCACCAACCACATGCGGCCATGGAGTGCTCAGAATATGGCTAGGGTGCTGTAGGAACTGACTTTTAAGTTTTATTAAACTTACTTAATTTAAATAGCCTCAGGTGGCTAACGGTCTGTAGTGTAGGAATCCTCCATTGTGGTGTTGGCTCTTTAAGACATGAGTTCTCAGCACTGCTTGTGCATACTTGGCCTTGTTTTTTGAGGAAAAAAATCGTTTTTTGGAGAACCTTTTTTTTCTTATGCTTAGAATATTTGGAGTATATGAATTACTGGCAGAAAAAAGTTATTTTGCAACTTTGACCTACTAAAATGTAAAGCTATCAGATCTTCAACAATAAAAAATAAAATTTATAGACTTTAGTTCTTCATACCTTTTGGGAGGGAAATGAGACAGTGATCAATTATGTCCTTGATTCTATCTTTAAGAGCTTGAACCTGTAGAAAATTACTATTGGCATGAGGTTTATTTCTTTAATTCTAAAAACAAAGGGCTATTTCCTTTTATAGATAGAAATCTGTCATTTGATGCCTGCAAAGTTCAATGACACTTTAAATTCGGATGGAATGATATTTATAGAGCCAGATAAAAATCCAGTCACATGATGTTTCCATTAGCCTAAGAGTGGAATTCTGAGATTATAGTCTGGGAAAAGGGGAATTGTGGTTTATAAACCATAAATGCATTTCAGATAAACATTATAATATTAAAATAATGACAACTATTTTTATTATTGTTATTTAGTTGAACAAGTAATTGAGAAATTCTGTACTAGAAATCAGAATATGACAGTTCTTAAAAACCTAACATTTCCTTGACTGAAAAAACTCAAGGAGTGAGGAAAGTACAAAGGTAACGAATATTACTAGGAGTAATACAGAAATGCAAAAAGTTGGGGAGCGGCTGTCTTATAAGAAACTTTTTCTTTTCCCAACATGGTTTTTAACTTCTTAATATGAGTACTTGTTTATTAAATTTAATAGACAGGTTTCACCCTCAGATTATGAGATTAGAAAAACAATTCTTTTGCTAGGAGACAAAAAATAGTGAAGTTAATCTAAAATGTTATTTAATGCAAATGTGAACAAACTGTATTACCAGGTGGTTTTCTATACTGGAGAGTTTCACAGTGTTGAAGATTCTCTTTTAATGTGAGTTTTCATTTCTGATTTAGCACTTGTTCCTATTCCATTTCTTGGATTCATTTTCATGGTTATGAAACTGTTGTGTCAGTTCTTTATTATTGTTATTATTAGACATTGTTGTTAAATATGAATATACTTTAGCATAAAGAACATTGAAGTCCCCTAAAAGCCCTCCTCATGTACCCTTCCAGCTGAGGGCCCATCTCTGGAGAGACGTCTAATACCACATATTAATTCTGTCTGATTTTTAACTTTATATAAATGGAATTATGCACCACATATATTCTTGTCTTTGATGTCTTTTCCTCAATATTATGCTCCTGTAATGTATTTCTGTTGTTGAATATAACAGTACATTAATTCATTTTCATTGCTGTACACCATACACCATTATATCTATATCATAATTTATCTATTCTATGATTGGTGGACATTTGATTTAATTCAATTGGGGACCATTACAAATAACACTTCCTGAACATCATTTACATATGTTTTGCAGACATATTATCATGTTACTCTTAGTAACAACCTTAGTGCAATATTATAGGGTAAATTTGTATGTATGTTTAGTTGTAGTAGGTACAATTTTTGAAACTACTTGTACAGTGTAGGAGAGTTCCTGATACTTTATATTTTCAATATCACCCAAACTCAATATTGTCAGGATTTGTTTCTTGCCACTTAATATTATAATGAAAACCATAAAATAATTAATTTTTGGAGAAAGCCGGTTGTGACTGGCCACTTTACAGTTTCAGGCCACACACCCCTACACACAGTGATCATCAGATATACCCACTCCCAACTTTCCACAGACCCATTTAGAAAACCTGTTGAAGGCAGCGACCTCTAACCCAGTTCTCTTGGCAATGTAATTTGGAATTACATTGCAGGAAATAGTTGAGTAAGGGAGAGCACAAGGCACTGATAAGACCTTGAAGGCTTTTGATAGGGTGAGAAATACGTCAGGAGTTAATAATACTACATTTGCTAAGTGCTCTCAAGTGTGTTTGGTGAATTTTGATAATAAAGCAATTTTTCACAAATAGTCCTCAATTCACCATCTGAATTCCACAAACTTGGTTTTTTCTGATTATTTAATTCTCAACCTAGTATGTTGTAAAAATACAAAGGGAATGAAAGATAGGGACTAATAAAGATTCAAAAAGAGGCACTGCATAGTTAGTAACCAGGGAAATACAAGGTAAAACATCAGTGAGATGCTCACTTTCATTCAGGGCACTGGCAAAAATTCAAAGTCTGATAGTATGAATTAAAGAGAGTGTGGGATAAGGGCACACACATATATGCTGCTGAAATGGTATAACCATTCTGGGAGGAAACCCAGTATAACTATAGATTAGAAACGTGGCTATATAGTGACCCAGAAATCTCACTTGTAGGTATAAACCCTAGAGAAGTATCCACATATGTACATGATACTTTAAAATCATCAAAGACCTAGTATGTACACTGGATTACTATGTTGTGGTTTAAAACAATGAAATGTTTCTAGAATGTAATCTCTGTGAGGCCGGAAGCTTTTTTGTTCATTCCCACGTCTTCATCAACTAGAACAAATTCTGGCATGTAGGAGGTGCTCAGTAATTATTTGTTGAATTTACCTATATGTGCCTGGTAAATTTCCAAGTCATTGTTGAGTGAACAAAGCAAATTGCAGAAAATGTGTGCTGAAAAACATATGCATATGTATAAGTCAATTGTTGGAAAAATACACACAAAAATGTGAGCTACAAATGTGTGTATTAAGTCCATGGAAACCAAAATGACAGCAGTGATATACTTTAGGACAGGGAAAAGACCAGAATTTGAGAATAGTATTCAGAGAAGACTTTAGACTTTTTTTAATGTTTCAAAATGTGGAAAGAGGATAATGTTACCTAGGTAATTACAGTAGTAATTCTAAGGTTCATGGTTCTCTGGAGTTATGTTGACAACTCTTTCTTTTAAAAAGGAATAGTCTAATCACTTACGTCATTTCTTAACTAACTTTCTAGGTCAAAATAAAGTTAGAATGTAGATTTTCATCAATAATAGTTTCATTATTATAATATTGTTTTACTGAGGTCCTCTGGGAACTGATAGGCTCTCTGCCTTATAACTGCAACTGTTCTCTGCCTATAAGCAGATTTATTCTAAAAATTAGAGGTATACATTAAATATACATCAATATTCAGATGTGCAATACTGGTCCTAAGACCTTGAGAGTCCAGTTAATTGTACTGTTAAGTAGGCTGCATTTAAGTTGAGTAGAAAGAAGTTTACCTTTGAATACAGAAGAAATGGTATGTTTTACTAAAGCTCATAATATTACCACTAAGATTTAAAGAGAATATATTTAACTTCCTTAAGAGAACACGTTTCCATCACATTTCCTTTACCGAGGGTGCACTGGAATCTAATGCCTAGAATCTAATCACTAAACACTGTAATGGCACAAAGGAAACTGATTTCATGGAGCATAAGTGGGAAATAATCTATTGTGCAGTTAATAAACTATATAGAAAAATACATGAATAAGGGGTGGAGTATGTGAAATAGCATATGAATACTTGGCATATGCAGTGACGAGAGAAAACCAGAAAAAGTGGGAATTGAGCTGACCCTTTAAAGCAAGGTGGGGTTTAAAAAAAAGCAGAGAAGAAATCAGTTTGGGGGTAATGGCTTCAAGTTGAAGGTGGGATGGGCTGAATAGCAAACACTTTGAGTAAAGAAACTTTAGTGGGAACAAATATGTTCACTTGTCCAGGCAGTAAGAACACCCTCTCCTTCTGTCCACTCCAATATGAACTCTCAGCTCCAGATAGCTGCCAAAGTTCATTCGCTTAACCTTCTGCTATTCTGTCCCTAGGTTGTCCTTTCTCCCCTTCACAACCTGTTGAACTGTCTCTCACTGACTATGACCCAATCAAAATCTCATCTCCTAAATCCTTAACCTTAACTGCTGAAGAAGTAGCCATTTTTTTCTCTAGCAGTCCCTGGCATGTTGGTCGTCTACCTGAGCACACTTCAAACAGTATTTCAGTGGTTTCAGGTTTGGGGTTCAAAGAAAAGACCTTCTTGCAAGTAAGAATGGTGTGTCATTTTGGTATCATCAAGTGCTAACATAGTACTGGCCCCAGATAGGCACTCAATATATGGATCTTGTGTTTTAAGGAACAGTGGAAAAATTATTTCTCTATCAACATTTCCTACTTTTTTTTAAATCATAATTTTGTACATAGATGCATTTATGGGGTTCAGTGTACTGCTTTGCTATACAATGTGAAATGAATAGAGTTAACATCAATAGAGTCTATAACTATACAAGTAAATGTTTATATTTTTTTTGTAGACTTAAGGTATTTTAAAGAGAGAAAGAAGAAAATCTTTCTTTTAAAACCTTTGATAAGATGATAGATGGATGGGTAGATGGATGGTTAGAAAATAAAATTCTAAGACCTCTGCTAACTGAACAGACCCCTTTTGGCCCAGGGGACCCTAGAGAAACCTTAAAACCGAATTCCGAATCCTGATAGGTTGAGATGTCAGACATACCTCATTATACCTCCCTCCCTGTTAATAACCGTTAGGCTTTCTTCCTGAAGGGCTAACCACTATGAGCCATTTGGGAAGATTTGCTCAACCACTGATTTCAACCAATCAGCTAATGCTGCTCTTCCCTTTGGGGGGTTTGTGCACAGCAATTGGCCAGCATTCTTTCCTGATAACAGTGACATGGGGTGGTTCTTACCAGACTAAGAGAGTATGTGCCTTGAGGGTTTTTATTTTGCTTCATCTTTCTGTCAGAGGGCAGAATATGCCACCTTGTATTGTGGTGTCAACCACCATTTTTTTGCACGTGCAACCTAGGAAGGGCATGAAACTCAGTTGCAAATGTGTTTCTCCTTTCATAAATGTTCATAACTCCTCCTGTAGCTTGTTAAATATATATATTTGGGCCACCCTGATCAGCATAAATTCCTGAGGACCTGTTCTGAGCTTCTACCTGAAGCTATTGTTTCCTAGCCTGTCAGAACCCGGCAGGCTGAAGTTCTTTATGAAAAATAAGTTCCTCTTTCTAGATTTATGAACTTCATTATTCAGATGACAATAGGTACAGATACGTGTAAAGACTGAGTTCATAATCTGATTTCTGACAGAGTTATTATTTGTTTAAAAAATATTTCATATTAGTGTTTTTAAAAAATATGATTTTTATGTTAATATATGTGTATCCAGAAAAATACCCATAAACTTGTTGCATTATTTAGCTTGGAAGGAGGCAGCATGAAAGCAGTAGAAGGAGTCAGGCCAGGGAAGAAAAAGGACGGAATATAAGGTTGAAAGCGCTGAAGCTGGAGTAGAATATTCTCTGGAAGCCAGCCTAACCCAGCCACTATTCACCCTTGAACTGCCTCTGTCCGGGTGCCCACTCTGCATGTGCCTAAAGTCCTGCTACTGCTTACAAGAGGTTCCAAGTTGCCCGAAGGCTTCTTTTGCCCTGAACCTCATAACTGTTCATTATAGAATGAGGACTAGGTTCCCCTCAAGGATCGATTTTAGTTATTTATGCTGATTTTGGAGTTGAATTTACCCTAGTATATACATACTGAAATACTATTTTGGCTTTCCATTGGACTACTCCTACAGAAGACAAACCAGATTAGAGAAACACAGTGAAAGTTCTATTCCAAGTCTTTTGTTGGTTAAATAATTGAGAGCTTCAACCCTCAGTGGGAGCCAGGCTTTCTGAAGACATTTACAGTAAATGAACCCTAAAGTCTGGCTTGTGATTCCTTTGTTTCTGTTATTGTTTCTGAGCCTTCTTTGCCTAGAGTTATCCGTTTTAAATCTCGTACTTTTCTATTCTGGAGGAGATGGGAGTTTTCCAGTCAGTATAGTCAGTCAGTGGACCAACTTCTGGTGGAAAGAAAACCCTCCAAATACATTTCAGAACTATTTGAGACAAAAACTGCTGTGTATCTCTTTGAAGCTAGCCCCTAAAATCTGTCTCAGATTTTACCTGGAGACATCTTTAATTTGCTATTCCAGGAAAAAACATTTTTTTTTTGCACAGGTAATTTGTTAAGACTGTATTTGGGCAATACAGCCTTTATTCATCCCAAGCCACTAGCTCTTTAGCTTGTTCTGATGATGTCATCATTCGTCATGTGCATTTTTGGATCTTCCTATTTCCCCTGACATTAACAAGGGAAAATATTATTGGCTGTTATGTTAGCTTTTAGCCCTGGGTTTGCAGTGTTGTGTGGTGGCCTCTGCCATTGCTCCATTAACAAACAGACCAAGTGAGCCTGAAGCATTTTACTCAGAGACTAAAAATAAAGTGCGCTAGAATCATAGGGCAATAGCAAAGGCACATTCAGATTTGTTTTAAGAATGTGTCCAACTGAAGAGACCCCTCTTGTGTCTAGTGGACCCAGGACAGCGAATACTTGAAGGGCAGTTAAATCAGGCCTGGGGATTCACTGTGATGAAAAGACAAACTTCTATTGTCTTTCAGAGGTTTTATCATAAATGATGTTGTAATAGTCCTTCTGCTGAGAGCCTACAGAGCTTTTAAGCAAATTAATGATATTACTGATTATACTTTTGGCACTCTCTAATAATGAGGTATAACTATTTGTTTCTTTTTAAGTTACTGTCCTATAATTACGAAATACTATATATCAGGAACTAGCAGATTTTTTCTTAAAGGGCCAGAAAGTAAATATTAATAGGCTTTATGCACAAAGCAACAAAATCATGGCTATTATATTGGTACTTATACCTCTTTCTTAGCTTGTGGTCTCTGTGGTCATCTGATGAATCTAAGCTGGTAGCTCTCCTTACACATACACTTACTTCTGCAGTTATTACAGTATTTTGCCTGATAGTGGGAACATAAACATGAATAGAAACACAGTTCTCTTCCTAAAAGATCTCAGTCTCTCAAGAAAGAAAAATACAGTAGAACCTCTGTAAGTCGACCACCTGAGGGATCATAACAAACTGGTTAACATATGGAGGTGGTCAACATAAGGAACTTGCACTGGGTACATGTGGACCATGTCTTATCTGTGAAAATTAGGTCAACTTATGGTATTGGTTAATGTAGGGAGGTGGTCAGCTATGGAGGTTCTATTGTACATGAAGATGCTTGTTACAAGTGTTCATTATAACATGATGAATGTCATAATGGATGTCCAGAGATGGCATGACAGTGGGTAGGGTCATTAAGGAGGACTTTGCACAGAAGGTAATAAGCCTCCCAGATTCACCGGGCAGCAGAGGAAAGGCTGTGCATTCCAGGAAGGGAGAAAATATTTATTCTTTAATGTGAGACATTTATTTGGTTTTCCCCCCATTTCCAATAAGGTCTCAATTACCAGATTAACCGACATAAGATCAGGTCCGTGAATTCAAAGAACTTCTATAGGTAGAAATCTTGAGGAAGAGCATAATTGAATCTTATAATTATTATTCAGTAGTAACAGAGTTAAACAGGTATGCTATTTAAAGTATTTGATTTCTGTTTCTTCCTTAACAGGCAGTGGTCACAGATGTAAAAGTAAGATCTAAAAATACATAGACTGGATTTTGACATGTAAGTGATGAGAGATTTAATAGACTAGGATTTTTTTTTTTCAGACAGAGTCTCATTATGTCACCCTCGGTAGAGTGCTGTGGCATTATAGCTCACAGCAACCTCAAACTCTTGGACTCAAGTGATCCTCTTGCCTCAGTCTCCCAAATAGCTGGGACTACAGGTGCCCACCACAACGCCCAGCTTTTTTGTTGTTGTTGTTGTTGTAGTTGTCATTGTTGTTTTGCAGGCCAGGGCCAGGTTTGAACCCACCAACTCTGGTTATGTGTCCAGCACTCTAACCACTGAGCTGTGGGCACCAAGCCTAGACTAAGATTCTTAAACACTCTATTCCATTTCCTGGTATATTACTAATTGTAATTTTAGAGCAAAGTCTGTGGTCACTACTTAATCATCTTCCACATGACAGGTTTGACAGAGGTGATTTCTAGATGCTGTGATTATAATTAGAATGCATATTGATACATACTTTTTTCCTCTATAGAAATGCAATTTGATTTGTCCAAATTTATCCAAATTCCAAATTCTCACTCAAATTTCAATAAATTCCCAATGCTCTTGAACTGTGACACTACATATTAGTGTACCATATGAAAAAAAAAAGAAAAAGAAAAGAAGGATTTATGGTGACCCTGAAGTTACTGTGTAGTCCCCAAAATGCCATGTTATGGGAGAGGCAATGTTGCACGAGCTCCAAAAGCAGACTGGGAACCTTGAAATCCTGATTCGCCACAAGGTAACTATGTGACTTTGGGCAGGTTCCCTCCTGTACCTCAGTTTTCTCTATTGCAGAATAGATAAAATATAGGACCTGTCCCTGGGGTTGTTATAAGGATCAAATACATTAATAATAAGAAAGGTCTTAGAACTGTTTGGAGAATATAAGCACTCAAAGTATGTCAGTTATTATAAGGATAATTATTATAAATAATCCATTTTAAAACTCTGAGATAAAATTAAAACCCTGAAAATTTTTCAAAATAAATGTTAATGCCATAGGAAATCCCTCAGATGTGATGCTGAATAAAAACACAGATAACAGAACTATATATGTTATACTTGAAATTCCCCCCTGGTGGTATATGTACAGAAACGTACTGGCAGAAATTACACACAAGTATTAGGATGTTTGGTAGCTAGTCTGCAAATGAATTATGCCTCCCAGAATTAACAGCTTTCTTTTTTCTTCTCCTTGAAAAATGAGCTTACTCTATAGCACCAGTTAAATGCAGCAGAAGTATCTCAGTCTACTTGTAAGACTTTAAGTCTTATAAGAAGCCTTTGCAGCTTTTGTTTGTTTCAGAACACTTTCTCTGCTACCATTAATGAAGTCCAACCACCCTGAGACCCACTAGCCATGGGGGAACCCAAGCTCACTAACTGGGTTACCAGCCCTTACTGTTCTACTCAGCCCCGCTTGGGTGCCAGATGATAAGTGAAGAAACCTTAGATGATTCCAGACCCAATGATGTCTGGTTAGCCCCACTCTGAGAACCAGCACCTAGCTGAGTACAGTCAACCCTCAGAATCATGAGAGTTGGTAATAGAATATTTTAAGCCACCATGTTTTGAGATGGTTTATTACACAGCAGTATAAAACCCAATATAATGAATTTTCTAAAGCAAGAATGTATCATATTTTTAAAAGCAATAACTTAATCTTTAAATACTTTTATTTTATAATTTCAACATCAGGATATTGTTTTACATATGTTTTTAGTTGTATATTTGATACAGTTCTCAGTTAACATACAAATTAAATTAACTAGAGCTGCCATTTTTTTAACCTATCCTAAGTATAAATTTATTGGACTTAGAATATATAAAAAAAAAATAGAGAGTCCTGGAATTATATTTATTTGTGCAAAAATTCTATGCTACCTATTATAAAGAATCTCCTTTTTTCTAAGAAATTTTTATAAGATTATTCTTGACAATAATAAAGACAGCAGTATTGGAATGCTTCTTATTGGACTCTCCTATTCTAGGAGAATCTAAATCTTTGGCTCTTACCCTCATTGGGGGGCGGGGTCACATGATGTCTCTCATCCCAGGAATCTTATGAGAGCTAGAGAGCCTACCTGCCCTTGCTCTAAGCCCTAACACTCACAACACACTGATGAACAACATGTTAGGCATTCCTTCACCCACTGAGCCCAAAGGATAGATCTAGATTAAGAACCCTAACCCTCTAGGTTTAGGACATTCATATTCTTCAAGAAATGTTGCAGAGGGTTACAAATAGATCCTATATATTTCTTTGCTATATCAAAAGAAATTATTTAATTACTCTTAATTCCATCTTCTATTAACAAAATTATAATTCATTCAAAACAGTTACCTGAATTAAAATCTCACTGATCTGAAACTTGAGTTCATTTTTTTTCTTTTTTTCAGTTAACATGGGGTAACTGTCCAGCTGGTATTTTGCAAAACCATGTAGAAGATAAATCTGATGCAATACAGATTTAGGTGGGAAAGTATGATGAAAATCAGTAATGTCTCCTTAAAGTATCTGTTAAACTGTTCTGTGTGTGCTAGCTGTAAATGTGGCACAGACTAAGAGCCTTGCTGGAGCTGTCATGTTTATGTAATACACTGTAAGACCAGACTAACTAATTGAATAGTGAATAACTAATTCTTTATGATTATAATCTTTGTGTGTTTCTAAATGTATTTCTTGTGAGATATAGCTCTACATACCTTTGGCTTTATTAGAAAGAAAAGATATTTCTAAAGTAATATTTGATATTTGAACTAAAGTAATATAAAGATATTTGAACTAAAGTAATTAAGGAAACAGTGCACCCTTGTGATAAAAATTTGATCTTTAAAATGCATGCTTCTTTGAAGACCAATCTATTATTAAAGAAATATCATAAGTTTTTGAGTTGAGATTTAATGGAGGGGGGCAAGGGCAGACATCCCCAATAGATTCATTTTTTACTGCTAAAATCAATTGATTGTTTTCAGAAATTGCTTTTCAATTTCTAAGTATCTCATATTTAAAGTAGATGAGAAGTCAGCAGTATTATGTAGAACTTAACCTTAAATGCTGGTTTATTTGAAATTTTTAAAACTGTTTAAAAGATTTAAGCTGGCAAACTGTTCATATTTATATTTTGTAAATTATTTATATATTGTATATAACTATTATATAATAGTTGAGGGCTTTTGGAGGTAAAGAAAAACAATTTAGAACCTATTTACTTTTATTTCAGATGTTTCTAGAAGGATTTATAAATGTTTTCTTATCTTGAATTTCATAGAGAAAATAATTAAAATTTTGACTTCATTCCAAAGCATCTTGTTATGATCATCTGTTATTCCATAGGAAACCACGACAAAAATTAGTAGCCTAAAACCATAGTCAATTATTGTCACAAATGATTTGGGGTTCAGTTGGGTGCTTCTCACTTAGGACTTTTCCTGTAGTTACAGAGAGGTATCAGCTGAGGCTATAATCATCTGAAGGCCTGACTGGGCTGGATGTCCAAGGGAGCTCACTTTCAGCTGAAGCTTTTAGCTCAGCACTCAGCTAGCGCTTGCCATTTGAGTACCTGTACACAACTTCTCTGTCTGACATGCTCCTCACCACACGGTTTTCTCAGATTGCTGGCACATCCTGCATGGTACCTGGCTTCCAAGAGTTAGGGAGTCAAAGCTATCAGGCCAGTTAAAGGGGCTGCACCTGGAACTAACAGTGTCACTTGTGCCATATTCTATGGGTCAGAGCATTAAAAGGTCCTGCCCAGATTTAGAGGAATGGAGCTCTGGAGTCAGCTCCAGCTCTAGACTAACTTGTGAGGTGGGAGATAATATTGTGTCCATTTTGGAAACCCGATTCACTGCACATATTCCTAGAATATAATATGTACAATAATAAATTGAACATGTATATTATATATAAATCACATGTCGGAGAACATGGAAAATGCCACTTCAAATACAATAAGCTTTACTAAAAAGTAAGTGCTTTTAGAAGTGCAGTTAAGGCCTAGGATGCTGGCTGTTTCTGTTTCTTTTCTGCTTTACCTACACAAAATTACTGCTCTCATGGCTGAGAAATCAAAACTAATGCAAATAGTACATTGAAAAACAATTGGATTTTTACTCTTGTGTGTATCCTTCTTACAGAGCTAATGAAAATAATGTTTAAAACCAGGGCGGCACCTGTGGCTCACAAGTGTAGGGTGCTGGACCCATATGCCAGAGGTGGTGGGTTCAAACTCAACCCCAACCCCGGCCAAAAAAAAATAATAATAATGTTTAAAATCTTAAAAAGCTTTTTCGTTTATATCCATTTTTTTTTTAAGAGCTGGGGGTCCCACTGTATTACTCAGGTGGGACTTGATTTCCTAGGCTCAGGATCTTTCCACCTTAACCTCCTGTGTAGTTGGAACTATAGGCATGTGCCACCACACCCAGCTCTAGATCCACTTTAACAGAAGACACAGGTTTGAAAATTTTCACCTGATGACATTAAATATGCTTAATCTGGTTTCTGCATTCCTAGCTAAAAATAGTGAAGATCAAGTTCCACTAGGGGAAAAGTGCTTTCAAAAAACTATCTGGTTTTAAAAGGGTATTTCTACTGCAGTAATTCTCAAAGTGTGGTCTTCGACTGTCAACCATCCTGGCAAATTGTTAGACATACACATTTCCAGGCTGCATCCCCACACCCATTGAATCAGCCCTCTGGGTAATTCTGACTTACATTGAGTTTGAGAATCACTGCCCTTCAGAAATCCTATTTGTGAAAGATAATATACATATGTACACTAAGAAAAGACCTGTCTTAGAGGTGGAGAAATGCTGTGGAAACATGTGTTTGTTGTGACTAAAGAGTTATCTGACTGAACATCATCGAGGCATAGACTCAGGCAATCCTAGGGTTAAAATGGGCCTTCAAAACCACCTATTTCATAGGTTTGTAAATGCCTGATTGGCCAGATGTGAATTTCCAGGGCCCCACCAGAGATATTTAGGGCAGGGCACAGGCACTGATATTTGCTACAATTGCTGCAGGGTATTGGTCCTGCTTCCCAGTTTGAGAATCCAAGATTCAGGCATCATAACTTCTCCTAGTTCCACTTGCCTTTAGCACTATCACTGTTCTTACGTTGGCATGTTCAACTCTTACATGCTTTTTCTTCTCTTCATTCCTGTTCCCAGCATAAGCCTCCTATTTTTCAAAAGAGATCTTTCTTCTGATGTCCATGCCCATGTATTGACCCAGTAATTCTTTTCAGACACATTCCCTCTTGAACAGTGTCATCCAGAATTGAACCTGATAATCCACTTTTAGTCTGAAATGTGGGAATTGTTGCTTCCCTAGTTCTGAACATTCTGGTCTTAATCTACCTCTTAAGAACACATACAGAGCCAATGCCTAGGGCTAAGAACAGGGAACACATTAGTCTTGCCCCACTTTTTAGAGTACATATATCTTTCCAAAAACATGACAGTGTCAAAAGTACATAAAATTAACTAAATTGTACAATATGGGCCCTAAACTTTTTAATTACGCTTTGTCTATACTGTAGAACCTGAGCTGATTACAGGCTCTATATTTTGAAGTTGCCAAAAAGCAACAGCTCCTCCATTGCTGAACATAGATGACTGAGTTTTCAACCTACTAAGATTACATGAATCCCTATAAAATGTACCTCACTAATTCACCTTGTGGATCTTACAGCCTTTCCAGATGTTACTGTGTGTAGTTCTTTCTGTCATCAGATGCACATCTATCTCTCTCAACAGTCAGTGTCTTCATTAAAGGATTCGTTGTTAGTAATACCAGGCAAGTTGTTAAAACCTCTCTCCAAATTTACATTGTTTTTCACCAAAATACAATACAGAAGAGAAAGCTAAATTATATGTCCAGAAAAAGGAAGCTAAATTCTTTTCGAATAACTCATATTGGCATCATAGAACAAAACAGGTTGTGAATTCTGATGGCAACAGGGGAGTTCACTAGGCCAAGTATAATACAATATATATTGTGCCAATTGTGGTAAACTGGTAGGGGTACATATGTGATCCTATCTAAAGATATTAACATCCAAACATTGAAAACCATTGATGGCCAGAAACCATGTTTATATACTGTATTCCGTGGTTTGCCCTTTTGATGGCTTTTGAAAGATAAAGAAGTCTCTTTAGCTTGTCTGTGTTGATTTAAACTGTTTGCGTAAGTGTTCTCTGAAAGAATTCCATTTCCTTTTTTCCCTAGTCTGTAGGTATGAAATCTACCATTCTATAATTAGAGCACTTAACTCAGTCTAGCATACCATGCTTAATTGATATAAAGTAAGAGTAAACATTTTAAAGATCATCATCCACAATGACATTTAAGATAATCAACAGTCAATATTTATTAATTACCCATTATGCCTATATGTTAGGTATTAAATATATGATAAAATTGAAAATTCCAGTGAAGCAGGCAAGATATGCAGATGGTAATAGAGTCTTGTATTTCAGAGCAATAATTCTTAGTCCTGCTGACATATTGGAATGACTGGTGGAGTTTTAAAAATAATACCAATGTGATGGCCTCGCCCAGACCAATTACCAAAATCTTTGGGGTAGGGAACATATATGTAAATTACATTACAGAGCTAGAAGTCAGATATTGTTTAAGTATAAATTTTATGAATTATGTTTTTCAATATATTATGTACTTTATCTCAAGTTCTGACTTGGTATCCTTTTCCAAGCATTATATTTAGCATATAGATTTGTACTTTACTTAATATAAATATTCTAGTTCTTTGATTTTTTTTATATTCTAGTTTTCTTTATTTAAAAATAAAATAATAGATATAAAACATATGTCTGTTATATACACAGAGAATCTGTCTCATATCAAATTCCAATTGTATACTTTGCCCTCTAAGAAGAAAAGCAATTTATCTCTTTTATCCTCCAAAAAGTATTTCAGTGTCTCAGCCAAGAAAAATTTTAGGTTTTTTTCCCAAAAAAATACTATGTCTGCAGCAAGTAAATTTAAACAATTCATAGGTAAACATTTTAGCTATTCACTAGCATTCTCTTATATAACTTCTAAAAGCTATAAATGGTTAAATCTCTCCTAAATTATGTTCTACAATGGGAATAGCAACAGACCTTAGTTGGAGGCTGAGGGTGAAGGTGTTAGCATCCGTATCTCTGATCCTCTTGGGTAACAGCTTTGAAAACTGTACCCGCAAATCACACCAACAGTAGTTACATAGTTAACAAGAAAAACACTTACTTATTCAGTGATGATATAAATAGTGATGTGGCAGAATTGTCTGTTAAACTAAATAAGTATTTTTGATATTCAAGCTGTACTATTTTTTTTTAACCCTGAGAGGTCCTTAAATCATATATGTTCAGGCCTCTTTATGTACATATTACTGTTCCAACACTTTGCTATTATTTCTGTGACTCTATTACCAACCAAATTTTTAATGTAGGATGACTAAACTTTTTTTTTTGGAATCAGCTTTTTAAAAAATTTTTCTCAACTGGGCACAGAAAATATCAGCATCTCATAAGAGAGGTAGAGAGGCCAGGAAAATGAATTACATAAAGTGGCAGTGAAATAGAATTCCTTTAGAGGTCAAGTGAAAACACAGACTGCTTTGTGAGTTAACAAACAATACCATTTCTTTGCACCTTTGGTCTAAATTCCCTGTTTTGTTAAGTGTTAATCTTTTAGTATTATAATTAAACATGATTTTTCCCCCCAGTGGGGGTAAAAAAAATGAAAGCATACATTAGATAGGGTGATTTTTATAGTACATGAATACAGTTTTTTGTCACTCACACTTGGCCATAACATATCTTACAAGTTATATTAGAATGTAAAGAAACAAATGTTCCGTGTCTGCCTCTGCACTAATTTAGGGATTCATACACTGAACGCTTGCTCCATGCCAAGCATAGGTATTTCTTGCCTTTAAGAGTTTACAGTCTCAAAAAAAAAAAAAAATAGTTTACATTCTCTTTTGGAAAATAATTTAATAGACAATTATAATTCACGTAGTATGTTTAATACAACTCTTCCTTTAGTTTAATAGATTGATTTCAATAGAAAGATAAGTGTCCTTTTATCTAATTATATCTCCTATTCCTTTAATGATTTGAGGTTACAGGGGACAAAAATATTTTCTCCAGTGATATTTTTTAGTAAGAGCAATTCATAATCCAGCATGGGGTATTTAATTTTAGGTTTTTTTGTTTTTGTATTTTTTTTAAGAGACAGAATCTCACTTTATTGCCCTTGGTAGAATGCTGTGGAGTCACAGCTCACGGCAACCTCCAACTCCTGGGCTTAGGCGATTCTCTTGCCTCAGCCTACTGGGCAGCTGGGACTATCAGCGTCCACCACAATGCCCGGCTATTTTTTGCTACAGTTTGGCTGGGGCCAGGTTTGAACCCACCACCCTCAGTATATGGGCCAGTGCCCTACCCACTGCCGCCCTGGGTATTTAATTTTACAGGGCTTGTCTTTTTTAATTTGTTCACTTCATTCTAGCTTGTGAAGAAAACAAAGAAATCTCCATTATTACTTAAGAGAGTTATTTTCTAATTAAACTATTATGTTTTCACTCCTTTGAATTAGGTATTGCTAATGAAAAGACACTAATAAAATTAATCTAGGTAAGAAATTAAAAATTTTTTTATTGGTTTGGAAATGTTAATAGTAGCTTTTTAAATAGTAACTTCTATTTTGATCACTAGAGGGCACTAAGCGTATAGCTAAGAAAAAAAAATTTTCTCAGTTTTTTCCTGAATCCAGAAGTTTTCCCTATAATTTAGTGGTATATAGTATAAATCATTTGTTATACAGCCCATAAAATTCCTTTCAAGACAAAAATCCTTTCTTCTAACTGAAATAGTCTCACGTATGACTCCTATAAGTTCTGAGCAAGAGACAAATCTCTGAAATTACTTTGGTAGTCATCCACTTTAACTATTTAATTCTTAACTATTTAGCTTTTTTATTATTTCTTTCTTAAATTGGCCTTTTCATACTGGTACCCTTTCTCTTCTGTAAAGCAGAAAATATGTTTTAATCTTTTTAAGGGTTATTATTTAGCTTCTGGGATAGCAAGAGATCCTGGAGATTTACATGCAAAAGTTCCTGTAGGATGGAATACAAGAGGAACACAATTTTTGTTCTTGGTTCCCTGATGTCTAAATAATAAAGACTATGTTAACATAGTCTTTCTTTGTTTTTTTGGGGGGGGGTCTGAATATGATATTTTTGTGATTATTTTCATAATCAAGATGTTTTAAGTTGCAAATAACAAATATCCTTAATGTTTAAGCTATTATTAAATTGAGTTATTTTACATGACCAGAAGTTGTCCAGAGGTTGGGTGCTGCTTCCAATGATGGTTAGTTAGGTGGCTCCATCCGAAATCCAGTGATGTCATTAGGAAGCCAGGTTATTTTCATATTTCCACTCTGCCATCCCTGGTACGTCAGACTTGTATTTTGTGTTGAAGAAAGCTATTGCAGTTCTAAGTTGAACTTATAATTGTGGCAAATTCCAATAATACAAGAGAGGACATTCCCCTTTGTATATTGCTTTTTATCAGTATTCTTCTTGGGTCTTATTATGGGTCTCCTGAACATTCTAAACAATTCCCTGGCAACAATTCACAATTGTCACAATATGTGTAGACTGATAGAGGATGAAACCTCAAACAAAACCGGAGAACTGTCCACCACGAAGTTGGGGAGCACACTATTAGGCAGACAGCAGTATTTGCTTCCATTTGTTCTGCTTGTTTCACTTCGAGACTCTTCTGAAACTCTTGAAATAAAATTTTTATTTCAGCTATTTCAAGTGTATCCCACTAAACAGAGTTACACAGGTGTCCCATACGCAGTTATTGCAGAGTGTCATTGAGTACAAGCTCTTTATCTGCTTGTTAGTTTTATCATGCTCAGAGTATTTCCAAAATGCTTTATGAATCCAGTAACAGTTCAACCAAATCTGCAGTTATTTGGCTTGGCACCCATAACTCAGTGGGTTCAAACCTGGCCCAGCCTGCCAAACAACAATGACAACTACAACAACAACAACAAAAAAAAATAGCCAGTAGCCGGGCATTGTGGTGGGCGCGTGTAGTCCTAGCTACTTGGGAGGCTGAGGCAAGAGAATCGCTTAAGCCCTAGAGTTTGAGGTTGCTGTGAGCTGTGATGTCACAGCACTATATTGAGGGTGACATAGTGAGAGAGACTCTTGTCTCCAGAAAAAAAAAAAACTGCAATTATCTGCTATGTTCACACAACTTTAAAAGGCACCAAGTCAGCTGGACACAGTGGCTCTGCCTGTAATCCTAGCATTCTAAGAGGCTAAAGCAGGTGGATTACTTGAGCTAGAGGGACACCCTCTTCTCTACTAAAAATAGAAAAATTAGCCAGGTGTAATGGCCAGTGTCTATAGTCCCAGCTGCTCAGGAGGCTGGGGCAAGAAGATCGCTTGAGCCCAAGAGTTTGAGGTTGCTGTGAGCATGGCATTCTATCCAGGGTAGAGTCTCAAAAATAAATAAATACATACATACATACATGGCACTGAGTCAAGCACTGTGGATGAGTTTAGACAGGACATCTGGGGATAGTGCCACCATCTGCCTTGGAGCTCAGCCTGTCTTGTTGTACTCTCTAAAGGGTCAAAGCCAGCAGTCCCCGTTCTGTGATTCCAGCCCTGCAGTCTTCCCTGTTAGGGGCAGTAACTTTTTACTTTTAGCTTCTTCTGGCTTACTTTGCTCTGGTTTTTCCATTTAACATCTCTGTGCTTGTTAGAGGCTGTAGACTGGTTCCCCTCATATGGGGAACATTACTGTGGCTCTAAGGAACCCTGCTCTCTTCTCAGCTACTTTATGCCAAAGATGTGTTCCTGGTGCATTATCTGAGTGCTTATTTGTTTCTTGTCTATATTCAGCAAATATATAATAATTACAACAATATTTATTAGTAACTGATATTTCAGATGCAGAAAGGTTTTTCACTTTGAAAATGCTAATATCGTATTCCTTATCTGTTTGAAAAGTTTATCAATTCTTGTCAAATGGCCAGCCAATGTCAACTGACATTTTCAACTATCATATTTTGTATCTTTTCTAACATCCTAGAAGGATTTAGAGAACTATTCTCCTACACAAAGTATCACAAGAATGGAAAAACAGGTATCACGTGTACTCAATATTAAATTGAAACTAGTAGATTAACAACTACAGGCCCACATGAAAGAAAAACTCAGCCAAATTCAAGACAGAGAAGGAAAGGGGTTCAGTAAATTCTCACTCAACAGGTACATTACATGGATATATGCCATACTTCCTGGGTGAAGGATATAACTACAACTTAAACTTGACCTTACAAATACAAATAGTGTAACCTAATTGTGTATACCCTCATTAATCTGAAAAGAAAGTATTCTTAAAAACAGTATGAGCAACATTGCTAAGTTGTTCAAATATAGTTTTTACCTTTTGTCTATAGCTTTGAAAGAGATTAACTTGTTTGCAGATATTCCATGTCAAAAATATTTCTTTTAAAACTCTCTGGTATTTTTGTTTTTCAGAAAACTGTGGAATGTATTTTCCAGAAATAAAAAGAGATCCAGGCAGATATTTACACAGATGTCCTGAATCTGTCAAAAAGTGGCTTCACCAGCTAAAGAATGCAGGCAAAATTCTTTTGTTAATTACCAGTTCTCACAGTGATTACTGTAGACTACTCTGTGAATATATCCTTGGGTAAGTGATGAGTTGTTTCATGTTTATTGTCTTATAAAAACTGACAGTACATTGGCCCAGTGCTTTTTTAAAAGTGTCAACCCTGACTATATCATTATATTAAACATTGCTGAGTCATAAGTTGTTTTTTTCCCTCATAACGTACCTCAACCAACCCACCCACTCTTCCCCTCCTCTCCCCCCACAAGTGCATTTTAGCAAAGCAGTGGGGCCGGGAGTCAGTATGCTCATAGCTCACTGATGGTCAGCGCTTTCAGATTTATGAAAAGTAAACAGACTGCATGTTCCTCTATCTTCCGTGAATTTGGTTTCTCAGCTTGGATGATTATTGAGGAACACTGAATTATAGGTTATATTCCCAGTGGAGCTCAGCCACTCTGTAGCCATTTCAGTGTCAAGCTATATACTTGTACAATTTAGCACATCCGGGGATGTGATTAATATCCATGGAAATCAAACAAGTATCAATACATAGACTTGAAAATAAGACAGACTTAGGACTGCTCTACAACTTACTATGTGACCTGGGGCCTGGGGCAGGGTTTATAACCTCTTTAAGACTTGATCTCATCACTTTAAAAATAGTACAATAATACTGTGACTAGAATTTCTTTCGGCAGTAGGTCCTTGGTCTCAGGGATTGGAAGAATGAACCCACAGACCATAGATCAGTGGTAAGATAGGATTTATTACAGAAGAAATACAGAAGGAATAAAAAGCACCAGAGCTTCTGGCCAAGGTGGGAAGTCTCCTCCTGGGTCCTTTGTCTAGGGGGGTATAAGGTCTTAAGAATTACTTTTGGCCAGGACTTGGTAGTTGGGAGACACCTTTTCAGTGTTAATGAGCCTGTTACCTTGGGACAAAAAAGCAGAGTGTTCCCTTCACTCATGAAATTGCCCAGGCCTAGGAAACTAGCGTCCTCTGTCCAGCCTTAATTGGGGGAACCTGAATAAATATCCCCTCACAGGTATGAGGGGATATTTAAATAGTAGTAGTAGTAGTATTACAGTAGCTGATAAGTTTCAATGTGTTAATACTTATCTATGACATTTTTGTGGACAATACCAGAAAACTTCCATGGTCAGAGCAAGATTTACAATGAGCTGTTATATGTCCCCTAATATCTCTTCAGATTTCAGTAAATACTGAATTGCCATGAGTTGGAGTGAGCTTTAGCCTCAAAACTGATCTTCACCAACTTTCTCCACCAACTTTCTGTGTCCCTTAGCTTGTGTGGGGGATTAGTTTGTTCTGTGATATACTTGCTATCTGTGAAGGGATTTTCTGCTGTCTGAATTTATACATAGGCTTGGGATCCATGCAGTAAATTAAAGCTGAAGCCCTGGTAGTGAGAACATGCTCTGGAATAAACACTCAGGAGATTTAATTTATTTTTCCTTAGCGTAAATGACAAAATTTTTCTCCCCACCTTAATTTCTGTTTATTGCTCTTTTGATTTGTAAAAAATACTTTGGAATGTTGGGCAAATACTGTCTCCCCAATGTGACAGTGAGTTCCTCAGGGAGAAGGACTACCTTTCCTTTGTCATCTAAAATAATCCCTAATGCAATACTAAGTACAGGTTAAAATTCATTAGTTGTCATTTTAAAAAAGGCCACATTATAAGACTATACTAATTTTCAAAATAAAGTATCTTTTGAGCATTCTGTGAACGATTTCACCTGACTTGCTATAATACTGTTTTTTGTAGGACCCATGTAACACACAAAATTATTAACTCTTAAAGCTAAGAAATACAGACAAATTTCAATCCCCAGATTTGAAGATAGAAGTTCCAAATATTTGTAGCCATTAGAAACTGTTGAATTCACCACCATAACTATGACCACCATGAGAAAAGCCCGCCTAATACCTAGAGTCATTGTGCTATTTTCCCCCCTGGTTATGTTTATACTTCAAAGAGTTCTCTGGAAGACAAGTGCTCAGCCACCTTCTATTTCTAGTTAATTTATAACCTGAAAATAAATTTATGAGAAATTTTGTTGCTTTTTAGGAATGATTTTGCAGACCTTTTTGACGTTGTGATTACAAATGCATTGAAGCCTGGTTTCTTCTCCCATCTACCAAGTCAGAGGCCTTTCCGAACACTTGGTATGTTGTGTTTGATTTCTTTCTTCTTCTATGTACCTGTTGGCAAAGCACTGTGTTAGATGGAATGCCATGTTTTCTTTTCTCTTACAGGTAAGAAAGAAGATAAACCTCTGTTTTTATAAATTTTACTCTACCACTTTAAATCATAATTATTCATTTGTATGTCAGTCTTTCCCTGACTTTACAAATGAAGGCATAGACTTTACCTTAGTTTTAGGGCCTAAGTAAATATTTGAAGGATGAATTAATTGTAATAAGTCAATTGGGTTATTGTCTGGAACAAAAGTGCCTGAAGAACATAGGAGGATCATGACACATGAAACAGTCCTTTCTCTGGGGAACAGGCAAGGCCTTCAAGGAAGGTACTTAACAATTGTCATTCATGTAGAAGAAACTAATAGAGAACGAGGCCGAATGAAGAGTGATCAGCTTTTGCAGATGAAAAAGAATGAGAATAGCAGAGTGAGATACTCACAGTAGGTGCTCTCTGAAAGCTTCTTTAATAAATACATAAATGAATAAAAAGCAGAGCCTGATCAGGAATGGAGGAGGAGTTATAGATCTGGAGGGAGTGAAAGAAGGGCAGTGAGTTTGAGTGTTGATATCTATCATGGCCTTTCTTTCTATTTAAGTACCTGTCAAGTAAGCTCAGTGCACATTAACATTTGAGGACCACTCAGAAGTTCTCCTAGGAGATGAGCATCCAAAGTGAACCCAGGAATTACTAGAAGTTGAAACACAGTGAATGGTTATAAACACATATAGATGTATATATGGTCATTAAAAAACAAAATACATAGACCTATATAGAAATATAGCTGTGTTTAAAAGAGAATGATGAGAAATTAACATTTATATATATATATTTAATATAATAATGCCTAATACATAATAAATGCTTTATAATTTATTTTACTTTTGATTCAGATGCTCTACATTATTTAAACAAATTGGGCCAGGTTGGAATGATACTTAATATGCATTTCATCTTACTTCCCTATGGCCACATGCTACCCTGTTTGAGAATAAAATTTAAAATTCCTCCAAAAAGTGTTCAGTGAATCACATATTCAGTACCTCTACTTAATATGATAATAGAGTAATGTTCACTTTGAACTCAACCTCTTTATGCTATTCAAAAACCAGATTGAGTGCTAGGCAGTTAACAGTGGCTCAGTACTATACCCTGTGATGGGCTCATAAACAGTGAAACCCAAGTTAGATTCAGTATAACAAGTGTTAGGTACCAGAGGACCCTCAGTGAACCAGATAGATGTGTAAATACTCATCAAAAGACTTTAGGGTTCTTGACTGAGTTTATAGTATGAAAATGTTATAATCTAAACTTAAAAAAATTCTGATAATAAACATACCATTTTAAAAATTGTTTTATATTTCAGGTTATATAAAAACATTTTTATTCCCATGTTATAATTTTCACTTATTTTTTACTGACAAGTAAAAGTTACGTGTATACTTATGATACACATTATGATATTTTGATATCTATATACCTGTGCAGTGGCTAAACCAATCTATTTCAATATGTATTACCTCATACTTAGCATTTTGTGTGTGTAGTGAGAACTCTTAAAATGTAATTTTAGCAATGTTCAAATATACAATGTATTATTTTTAATTATAGTCACCATGATGTATCTTCTATCTCTTTAACTTATTCCTCCTTTCTAACTGAAATTTTGTGTCCTTTCACCAACATCTCCCTAATCCCTTGACCCCAGCCTCTGACAACCATTATTTTACTCTCTGTTTTTATGAGTTTGGCTTTTTTTACATTCCAAATGTGAGTGAGATCATACGGTATTTGTCTTTCTGAGCCTGACTTATTTCATTGAACATTATACCTTCCAGGTCCATCCATGTTGTTATAAATGACAGGATTTCTTTTTTAAGGCTGAATGTGTTCCTTATATATTTTGGATATTATTTCCTTATCACATGTATGGTTTTCTCATATTCCTCTCATTCTGCAGATTGTCTCTTCACTCTATTGTTTTCTTTGCTGTTGAGTAGCTTTTTAGCATAATGGACTCCCATTTGTCTGTGTTTACTTCTGTAAAAAGTCTGCTTATGCTTTGGGGGTTGTATCCAGAAAATCTTATAAAAACTTAGTTTTAAAAAGTATTCTACTGCTTTTCATTCTCTTCTCTGGTTTGAGAGAGAAAACGTCTGGAAAGACAAAGTAGGACCTAAAATCCTACTACCATTCTCATTTTATAGTCATCTGTAATGATGACTACAGATCTAATGATGACTGTAGTCAGATGACTATAGTCATCTGTAATGATGACTACAGATCAGTAATGATGACTATAAAATGCCTAGCAACCTTAGAATATATAGGAGTTCATGCTTTTTGTACAGATGTTTTTAAAAGTTTACTGTAGTTTTATCATATCCAAGAAAGATTGGACTAGAAGATGTCTAAGGTTCATGCCAGCCTACATTTTCTGGACCTGTGATTTAGAATATTTCAGTGAAAGATACAATGGATCCTACAGTTTTTAGAATTAATATAAAACAGTTGATTCCCATTTAGAGTGCAAAACAAGATTGTCAGAACTGTTATTAATGGGAGGGTGGTACTACTCATATTTAAAAATCTTCATTACGTTCTATTGGAGTATTTATTTTGCTGCTAATAATGATTCTTCAGCTACCTCTAACTGCTTTATCCCAGTTTCCACAGCTGGTTTCCCTTCACCTTTCCCTTTAAATATTGATGTTCCCCAGCATTCTGTATGTGGCTCTCCTCTTTTCTCCTGTTGTCCTTCAGATTCATACAGATAAAGTTTTAATTATCATCTACACACTAAGGACTCTCATTTCCTTACCTCAACTTCACTTTTCCCTGACCTTCAGAAGCCTTTTTCTGTCTTCTAAACTCTTCACAACCCACAGCCCCACAGTCGTATGAAGCTTGATGTGCTTACAGCAGCTCGTTAAATCCTCCTCCCATTTTAGCATGCCTCTCTTCCCATAGTCCATAATTCTATGAGGAACTTCTCCAACTACGGACCTTAACCAAGCTAGGAAAGTCAGTCATCCTCAGTTCCTCTCTCCCCTTCTCATCGAAGTTACGCTTCAGTTTTCTCAGGTCTGTCCCCAGTATATTCCGACCCCGTCTTTATCCCTCAGGTGAACTGGTGTGATATGACACCGCGTCTGGGTTACAGGAGTACTTAACTCATCTCCCAGCCTTGGTCCAGCCTTGTAGCCTTAAGCCATCCTCTGTGACAGTTAAGTTAAGCACAACACAAGCGTGTCAGTCGGCTCCTATTTTCTCCAGTGATATGCAAATTAAACCTTTACTCGGCTCGGCCGGTCCTCGGCGAGTCGCACAGGTTTGACGTCAGCGGTTGTCATGGTAGCGAAGGAACGGATGGTAATGGCTGGGCGAGATGGCGATAGCGGGTCAGGAGGCTGAGCCTGTCTCCCCAGCCTGATTCCTGCCAACGCTTACATCTCTTCTAAGCAGAATCTGCTCCTCCCTGTCCTCTCTCCTGCGCACCCGGCGTCGCCCGGACCCCGGCCGGTGCTGGGGGTGGAGGGGGCAGCTCCACTTTGCAAGAATATAAATTCATTGCGCAGAGGAACCACGTTTGTCTTATTCACTGCCGTGTGCAATGCTGCCATCTCATTCCTCGCCCCTGCCCCCCATTGTAGGAATCATAATCCACCTTGCCCTTTCTGGGCCTTTAGCCTCAGCTATAAACAGTACACTGCCTCCCAAATCTTTTCCTAGCTGAGACCTCTTTTCCCAAGTCTGTTACGTATTTCTTCCTCCACACTAGACAGATCCAGGTAATGTCCTGAAACCAAACTTGATATTCTTCCACCTAGAAACCAAACACAGTGAAACATGCTGGTCTCCTTGGTTGTCTTATCTGCTTGCTTGACAGTCCGTTAAATTGCTGCAGCTGAAAACCTCAGCTGTTTTCACTAATTGAAATCTAGTAACCACATAGAGCCTTGTTCAGTCTGCCTCGGACATCTCTCATCTCTGCCTCCCTCTTTTCCCCTACCGAGGCCTTCTAATTCCTCTCCACCTCTCTTCAAATACGTTTTTTTATTAACACAGACTTCCATTTGTGACTTGCTTTAAAAATTTCCAGTATCTTTTATAGTATTCATTTACTCTCATTAGAAAAAAAGTATTTAATTACATACACACAGAATCTCACTGGCTTACACTCCATGTAGTATCCTAAGGCTCCTTGCCCAATCTGATTTATGAATTACCTTTTCATCCTCCTCACACTGTCTCTTCATACCGGTGCCCATTACTTGTGCTGAAATGATTATTTTTCATTCTTCTATCAGGCTTTTGTTCCCACTATTCTCTCTACATTGGCATTTCTCAGACTTTAGTATACATACAGATCATGTCAAAATATCGTAAAAATGGAGATTCTGCTTCAGTAGGCCTTGGTAAAGACTTAGATTCTGTATTTCTAAACAAAATTTCTATTGAACTAGATGCTGTTGGTTAGAAGATATTTTGAGTGGTAAAGATATACATACAGTGCCCTCTCTTTCCACTATCTGGTGGCTTCTGCCTCTGCTTTAAGGCCAAACACAACATCTCCCTTGCTATACCTTCCTTCCTCTGCAGCTCCAAGCAGAGTCATTTCCTCTTCTGTATTGTTTAGTGCATTTCACTTGGCAATATTTGAGAGATCGATGGATTTTCTTTCTTAATGGGTTGTGAGTCCTCAAGGCAGCAGCTATATGTAGGAATCTTTCTGTCTCCTAACACCCTGCCAACAACATTAAAAGCTTGCTGACTCCACCAATATACCAGTTAAAACTGGTGGTATATAAATTTACATAGCGGTTTGAATGTGTCTGGCCTACTGATTTGCTTGTCTTTGTATCAAGTTAAATTCAGTATTTGAAAAACAAAGCCACAGTTTCTAATCAAACAGAGACATCAGAAAGCACTGCCTGCCTGCCTGCCTTCCTGTTCCTATACCAGCAGTGACAGACTTTAGTAATTAAGTAATGTCTTAGTGTGTGCATTTAATTGAAGATTGTTATTCTGGAAATAAACTTCCCATCCTATTAAGTATGGAAATGAGCTAGGTAATTGTCTTAGTCCATTTTCTGTTGATTATAACAGAATGCCTGAATAATGCAGTCACCTCTTGAAGGCCCGACCTCTCAATACTGCCTCATTGGGGATTACGTTTCAACATGAGTTTAGGAGATAAAAAATATTCAAACTGTGGTGGTACTTAAGCATATTTAAACCAAAGAAAAAGACTTTGAAGGAGTTAGCTGCTATTGGTTATTAAAGAATTATGACTGGAATAGTAGTAGGTAAGAGTAAAAATTAGACTTTCTCTTCTGTTAAAGCTTCTCTAGCCCACTGGTAGGGTATTGATTTTCTTTTAAAAGTATAACTTTTCTGTTATTGTCCCTAACACAAGTAAGCATTTTACTAGACCTTTTATTTGAAAAAGTCTTACTGTTCATTTGAAAAATTGGAGAAAGTATGTATACAAATATACAGTTGGGGGAGGTGGGATTCTAGCTTAGAATTAGGAAAGTTTTATAAAAACAATTATAAACAATTCAAATTCACAGGTTTTTGATTCTGGAAATCAAAGGAATTATAAACATATTTTTAATCAGAAGCTATTGTTTCATAGCCTCAAATAGGTTAAGAGATCACCTCCAGAACACAAGCATCCTGAGGGCAGGGACATGGGCCATTTCATTCATCACTACTCTTAGTGTCTTAAACATTCTGTGAAATATAGAAGTAATTATACAGTAGAAATAAAACAATGAGGCAAGAAGAGAAAGAAAATGAGCTGGGTTTCCAGCTCAAATTCTGTTGGATCTAACCAGGCCAAGAGGATCCTTTGTTTTTTGTAACTCTTTCCTTGTAATAAGAAAGATTGGCAACAACCTCATGTCTGTCAATAAAAGACGATTAGATTATGGAACATCAGACCTATAATAGAATAAAATTCAACAGTCTGGGTGCAGTGGCTCACAACTGTAATCCTAGCACTTTGGGAAGCCAAGACAAGAGGATTACTAGGGTCAGGAGTTTAGACCAACCTGAACAACATTGCAAGATTCTGTCTCTACAAAAAAGCAGAAAAATTAACCAGGCTTGATGGCACACTCTGTAGTCCCAGCTACTTGGTAGGCTGAAGCAAGAGAGTTGCTTAAGTCCAGGAGTTGGAGGTTGCTATGAGCTGTGACGCCACTGCACTTTACCCAGGGCAACAGCTTGAGGCTCTGTCTCAAAAAAAAAAAAAAAATATATATATATATATATATAGAGAGAGAGAGAGAGAGAGAGAGAGAGTACTACAAACTGTACAACAAATGTAGTGTAGAACAACAAATTTCTGTTGTTCTCTTAAACAACAGTAATGTATTTTCTCTCCGTTCCACAGACTGTGAAGTTTTAGACCAAAGTGTTGGCAGCATTAGTTTTTCCTGAAGCTCCTCTCCTTCATAAATGGCTGTTGACTTCCTGTGTCTTCACATGGTCTTTACTCTGTGTCTATCGTGTCCTAATTTCCGCTTCTTACAAGGATACCATATAGGATTAAGGCCCACCCTAACAATCTCATTTAACTTAGTCACCTTTTTAAAGATCCCATGTCTAAATACAGTAGAATCTCTGGAAGTTGACCACATACAGAAGTGGCCAACATAAGGAATGAGGCCTACTGTACTGATACATATACATGTGTTGTATGCCTGGTCTATGAAAATTAACGGCCACTTAGGGAGGTGGTCACCTATGGAAGTTCTACTCTGTAGTCATATTCTGTGATGTGTTGGGAACTAAGGCTTCAACATAGGAATTTGGGGGAGCAGAAATTAGCTCATAAGAGGGATGTCATATGCTAAAACACCATTGCACTCCAGAACAATGGAGTCTATCTCCAAAAAAAAAAAAATAGGGTCTTGCTCTGTTGTCTGCACTAAAGTATAATGCACCACTACACCATGATAATTTTTCTGTTTTTGTAGAGATGAGTTCTCTCACTCTCTTGTTCAGTGTAGTCTCAAACTCCTGACCCAAAGTGATCCTCCTGTCTTAGCCCCCCAAAGTGCTAGGATTACAGGCATGACCCACTGTACCTGGCCATAGGAACACTTTTTAAAAATATGTAAAGGGACTGGTTAGAGTGGTCCACATCTGTAATCCCAGCATTTTGGAAGACTTACTTGAGACCAGGAGTTTAAGACCATCCTGGGCAACATACCCAGACCCTGTCTCAATAGCATTCCATTCCATTGCAACTATAGTAACCAACAGTTCTTTTATTAATCTTAAATTCTCCAGTACCTTATTCAAGGTGGCTTTTTTTATACTCTAGGCAGTGGTTTGGAGATTTTACTTAAAGGTACCAACAGTGCCAGAGATGTGTTTTTGATCACCTTCTTTCTACATAGACCCATTGTTTCCCCCTGTCCTGCTCCAGGGTTGACTCACACTGAAGCCAGTGAAACTTAATCTTTGGTACCCATCGTGTGTCCCTTCTAAGTCCTGGCAGGACCACAGCAATTTTGTATTGTTAATTTTATATTTGTTCTCTAAAAGAGATCTCTTACTATATAAGCTTCAGCATATAATAACACCTGTATGCAACATAGGACTATATCTCATTAGGAACCTTCTCAGAGGCACTGCAGAGGGGACCAAAAAATTCTTCTTAAAGTCTAAATCATACAGTTAATGTGGGGGAAAGGGGATTTTTATTTTCTCGTACACTTTCCAAATCTGTGCCAATAGCTATCAGAATCTCCCCTCTAGTACATCATCCATTTCATCTATCCTTACTCAGTCTGCATCATCTTGCTAAGAGGTTAATTGTCTTCAGCTTTCAGCCTGTGTACAAGATATAGAATAGTTGGCAAGATCTACAGTGGCAAAGACATGTACCTTTTTCACTAGCCCTGCTTTGACTAGAGTGAGGAAGTTCAAGTCCTGGGAGGAGGCAGCTTGGGATGGTCCACAAACTTGTGCTTGGTCTCCAAAGTTCTTTAACTCCACACACACACACCCTAGAATAAAGCATTTGAGGCACCTAGGGTGCAAATTTTAAGCCTGAATTTGAAAGACTACTGATAAAAACTTCTTTCCTATCCCCAAGTCTAAACAAATAGGACCTAATGGCTTCCATAAGGTTGTTTGTTTAGTAAAGTGGTTTGCAAATGTAGAAACATGATGTCAAATAGTCTTTCTAATCCCTGAATAAATCCCTTACCAGTTTTAAGATCTTAGGCAAAGTAACTTCCCTCAACCTTGTTTCCCTCAATTAAGAAGACCACAGGATTAAAGAAATTATACCCATAAAGTACTTATAATACATAGGTGTTCCCTGAGTGCCAACTCCCTTCTCCACATGGTTCCTTTCGTACTGTCCAGCAGCTGTATCCTAAGTGTGATCTGTTCCCTTGATTAAGAAGTAAATGATTGTCACTGTGTTTCAGAGAATGATGAGGAGCAGGAGGCCCTGCCGTCTCTGGATAAACCTGGCTGGTACTCCCAAGGGAATGCTGCCCACCTCTATGAACTTCTGAAGAAAATGACTGGCAAACCTGAACCCAAGGTACCTTCTGGCTGAGGCGGAGTCCATGGTACCCATTTGCAGACATAGCAGTTACAAACTGAAACCATAATTCTCAGTGCATTCAGCTTAGATAACTAGGATGGAACCATCTGCCTCAACCTCTCCTCTTAGAAGCCTTTCCTTTGTCCATGTAGACTGTGTCTTTATCTGCAACAGAAAAGAACAAAGATTCCAAATAGGGAACCACAAATCTTGGGGGTACACAGATGAGGGGGGATAGCTGAGGAATGATATTCTTATAACAGTTCATCAAAAATATTATAGGTAAAACAAGCAATAATTGAAATTATCCTACAGATTAGCCTAAAGATATGCTTGCTTTTGACAAGTTGATCACGTTTTTGATGTTGAGCATTGGTGCATTTCTAGCAGCAGAATCCTTCCTTCTAAAAAATATTTACCAGGAGTCCCATGAATAGAGCAGTCACTGGGTAACTGATGGAGCCCCTGCTCTGTTGGCTCCCACACAGCAGTGTCCCCTGGGGACTTCAGAGGTGCTTAGAGGCCGGAACATCCTGACTCAGAGGTTCTAGTTCTCACATTCCTTTACTTTATTTTCTCATCTGCAAATTGAGGGGTGTGGACCAGATTAGTGGAGTTTTGCCTTAGATTACCAGATTTCACATGGCCAACCCTACCTACCCTCAGAAATTCTGTCTCAGCAAATCTGGGGAAGTTCACCTCAGAAACTCTCTTGAAAGTGGTCATGATGTACAGTCTTTACAATCTGCAACTTAACAATAACAAGTTGTCTCTAATATCTCATCAGTTCTTCAAGTCCAGGGGCAGGTGTCATTGTAAACATATATGAAAATATGTAAGTTCACTTCTTCCTTAGGAAAATTGAATAAAATCATGTATTTTATCATCTGCTTTATTCTACCTGCAAATGTGCTATGCAACTTTGAAACACATACCTGGCACCCAGTGACTCAAATGAAACAAGTCGCTGGTCACTTTTGAAGTTATACCAGAAAGTTTAAAGTGTTTATGCATTTTTGATTGTTGTACTCTGTCCGATGACTGTTGAGGAATTTTCTTGTGTCTTCCTTGGAATGAACACCTTTCTTTTTCACAGTTCTCTGCCTCAAACAGGATTTGTTGTGTGTCTTGCAGGTTGTTTATTTTGGTGACAGCATGCATTCGGATATTTTCCCAGCCCATCACTATAGTCATTGGGAGACAGTCCTCATACTGGAAGAACTCAGAGGGGACAAAGTTGTGAGGAGTCAGAGGCCTGAGGAGTCAGAGCCTCTAGAGAAGAAAGGAAAATATGAGGTAAGGGTTCCCTTTGTCTCTTTCCTCAAAAGAAAAACACTTAACGTTTGAAATCTAAAGTATCCTTATGCTGCGTGACTCCAAAAGTATTCTGGTCAGACTGAGGGCCCTCCTGTTTCTGTAGTTCATTTTTGAGGCAGTATTTATATTAATGGGCCCAACCTTAGCAGATGTTCTAGGCCAACTTAGTTGTTTTATCTTCTTTGTGGAAAATCTTCTATCACATGTTTTTCTGTATATATTTAAGGCAAATGAAACAGTTATGTGGTTTTTTTCACATATTACCTTTTTTGTTTTAATTTGAGACAGAGTCTTACTCAATTGCCTGGGTAGAATGCCATGGTATCATAGCTCCCAACAACCTCAAACTCCTGGGCTTGAGTGATCCTCTTGCCTCAGTCTCCTGAGCAGCTGGGAGTACAAGTGTGTACCACTACTCCCAGCTAGTTTTTCTCTTTTTAATAGAGATAGGGTCTCACTCTTGCTCAAGGAATCCACCTTCCATGACCTCCCAGAATACTAGGATTATAGGCATGAGCCACCATACCAGGCCGTAAATTATCTTTTGACATAAACCTAGAACCACAACTTACAAAGTCAGTCAGACTGCTTTGGATAGTTTAGGACTATTCTTCTGTCTAGCACATTTCCATCCCAAAGGCCAGAGCAGCACATCAGAAACATTTGGGAAGCTGAGACAGGAGGATGGCTTAAGCCCAGGAGTTTGAGGTTGCTGTGAGCTAGGCTGAGTCAACAGTACTACAACCTGGGTGGCCGAGTAAGCTCTGTCTCAAAAACAAAAATAAAAATCATGGCCCGGCACCTGTAGCACAGTGGTTACAGAATCAGCCACATGCACCGAGGCTGGCAGGTTCGAACCCGGCCTGGGCCAGCTAAATGACAGTGCCAACTGCAACAAAAAAAATAGCCGGGCATTGTGGTAGGCGCCTGTAGTCGTAGCTACTTGGGAAGCTCAGGCGAGAGAATCACTTAAGCCTAAGAGTTTAAGGTTGCTGTGAGCTGTGACGCCATGACATGGTATCGAGGGCAACATAGTGAGGTTCTGTCTACAAAAATAAAAATAAATAAAAATCAGGCAGTAAGTACTGTTCCTCATTCAGATCCTTTCCTGCTTCCCTGTGAAAGGGACAAAAACATAAACATCTTCAATTACTACAGCAGAAGAGAGACAGATCATAAACAGAGCTAAAAAGAAAACACTTCTGAGGACTCTTCTGTTTGTTGTGTGATAATAAAAGTGTAGTTTAGTTTTTCCAACCAGATATCAAGCACAGAACATTTATAAGGGACGGTCTTTGGTGAGTACAAAGTCCAAATGCAAAAGGATTTAATTCTGTAATTCCAGTTACTTATTCAGTCTAAGTAAACTTTAAAAATATAATTTAAAAACCAAATTAATCATATCATTTTAAGATTGATGTTGTGAACCAAACATTTACATTTATACATTTTATGGAGATTAATGTTTTGTTTTACTCAGGTTTGAATTCAGTGTCCCCAATCTTTATAGTAATTTCCATTCTAGATTAAGTCATTTGGAGTTTGAGGATCACTTTCACTTCTCTTTATGGCAAGAAGCTTACTATAAGAATAGGGACTGTCTCAAACGGAACTTTAAAGACTTATAAACAAAATGTTTTCTAACATGATACATCAGTTGATCATCCACGCCACTATTTCGGAGCATGAGGTCAGATAAGCAAAAACGATACATTTTAGTGATTAACGTAAGCCTAGTTAAGGACACTAAAGGAATAACTTGTTTTAATTTATTTTTGTTTCCTGAAATAAATCAGTTATACCCTCTATTAAACCTGTAATTATTTGTACATAACTAGCCTCCTCTATGCAAAAAAAAACTCTTTTCTGCTTCCTTCATTAATGTTTTCATGTGTACCTTCATTTTAACTAAAAACAAAAAGCATGTGTAGACTTTTTAGAATAACATGAAATTCTCTTTTTTTTTTTTTTGAGACAGAGCCTCAAGCTGTCGCCTTGGGTAGAGTGCTGTGGCTTCACAGCTCACAGCAACCTCCAACTCCTGGGCTCAAGCAAGTCTCCTGCCTCCACCTCCCAAGTAGCTGGGATTACAGGCACTTGCCACAATGCCCGGCTATTTTTTGGTTGCAGACGTCAGTGTTGTTTGGCGGACCCGGGCTGGATTCAAACCCACCACCTTAGGTGTATGTGGCCAACGCCTTAGCCATTTGAGCCACAGGTGCCGAGCCAATAACATGAAATTCTAGTGGAAAATTAATTCATTTCAATAATTAAAATTCTTAACAGACAAGAAAAAGAGATGATCCTTTAATTAGAGAAAGGCTATCTACCAAAATCCCCTGGCAGTAATATAATGGGTACTGGGGAAATTTAAGGAGGGAAAAGGCCATATTTAATGTGTCCTTTAAGGTTCTAAGCTAAACAAAGATTCCTGTTATTAATTACATTGTGTAACAGAGATCTGGCTAACACTACAAAAACGGAAAAAGAAATGTCGGGTAAGATTAAAAGGTAAGACACTTACATCATAATTTGATGGTCATATGATTATTAGCATAGAAAGCCTTAGTGAATCAAAAAATAGAGAAGAGAGTTCAGTCAGAATGCTGGATCCAAATTGGCTTTCAGAAATCAAGACCTGTTCTCTATACTAATTGTAACCACTTACAAAATGTAATAAAAAACAAATCATTTGTAAAAGCAACAATAGCCAATCACTGTCTAGGAAGTTACCTAACAAATACAGAAGACCTTGATGGAGTAAATTTTAAGCCTCTATTAAATATTCTTTTTTTTTTTTTAAAGACAGAATCTCACTATATCACCCTTGGTAGAATGCCATGATGTCACAGCTCACAGCAACCTCAAACTCTTGGGCTTAAGTGATTCTCTTGCCTCAGCCTCCCAAGTAGCTGATACTATAGGTGCCTGCCGCAAAACCCAGCTATTTTTTGTTGTAGTTGTCATTGTTGGTTCACTGGCCTGGGCCAGGTTCAAATCTGCCAGCCTCGGTGCATGTGGCTGGCCCTGTAACCACTGTGGTATGGGTGCCAAGCCTATTAAATATTCCAAATACAAATTTGCATAAATGAAGAGACCTATGTTTATGAAAGCATGATATAAAACTATATAGATACCTAATTTCTCAAATTTATTTATAAAGTCAATGCAATGTTATGCAAAATATAATACAGGATTGTGACTGGACCTTCACAGACTGATTCTGTAGTTAGATGGAAGACTTAAGGCCCCTAACTAGCCAAGACAGTTTTATAAAATACAATAATGAAAGGGGGGAATCCCACTCTCTCAGATGCTAACCACATTAGAAAGCCAGAGTACTTTTTTTTAACGTAGTACTTGTTACAAAATATATTAAAAGGTCAATAAACAAACAACAAAAAAAGACAGACACAGGTTCCTTTATCACATTCTGTGTCACCATGTAAATATAGTATCTGATACAGCCTGTCAGGAAAGGATAGACAATTCAGTAATGGCAGTGAGTAAATGATCTTAGTGTATGGAGAAAAATTACATGAGCCCTTTCTTGTTCTATAATTAAAAGTAAATTCTGAATGGATTATAGATCTGAAGGTAAAACATATATCTGTAAAATTTATTGAAGAAAATTTATAAAAGTATTTTTGGAATTTCGGAGGGGGAAAGGATTTCTTAAGTTAGAACTCAAAAGACAATAGTGAATAGAAAATCTGATGACTTTGGCTATTGACTATTAAATATTTTTGTTCAGGATACCTGAGGTACTGTTAATCAGTAGGCAAAGGACAGGGAAAGAGGCTTGCAGTGTCCATTTAGATTGAACCTTATGACATTGCTACTCTTGTATCTCTAAAGTAGGTAAACATCTGTACTTTAATATGACTCAGCCTAATGAAACTGACAGTGGATTGATATTTAGCACGTAAGAAATTGAACATTCAGTAGAGAATTAGACAAAAGGTATCAGGCAGTTAACTGAAGAGAAAAGCTTACATCTCTCCCCAGTAGTCATTCATAAAGTGCAAATTAAACAATGGTGATTTATCACCTTAAAGCCATAAACTGAGTCTGGACTTTTAAATTGATTTACTAATAAAATAGTCTGATATATATGTATGTGTGTGTATGTGTATATACATATACTATATCTTTTTTTTTTTTTTTTTTTTTTTTGAGGCAGAATCTCACTCTGTCACCCTGGGTTGAATACCATGGTGTCATAGCTCACAGCAGCCTCAAACTCCTGGGCTCAGGCCATCCTCTTGCCTCAGCCTCTTAAGTAGCTGGGACTAGAGGCATAAGATACACTTTAGAGTTAACTTACAAAAACAGACAGGGGTGAATATTGTTCACTAAAGTGTCAGTCCATTACATTTGACAACTCTGTACCATAAAGAAAATAATTTTCAGATTTTGTTTTAGTGAATGTCTGTTTGGCTTTTCAGTCAGAAACGAAGGCTGTGCTATTTATAATTATACCTGGAGTCTAACCATTATGCTTTGGAAATGCTCTAAATGAAGAGTTTATTTGTGGAAAGGATTAGACCTAGAAAAAGTATACATATTTCTCTGTCAGTACTTCTAGTACTAGCTAAAAAATGAAGATTGTTTTTTTAAATCATTGTTTGAAAACTTGTATCAATTTATTGTTTTTATGTTACATGGACACTGAAAACAATATGTAATAATTCCTATAGCAATTGCAATGGTAGTGTTCGTATTTGAGGAGTGATCACACTTATAAACGCACAAGCTGTATTTATTGTGAAATTCATGTTCCTTTATTAAAATAAGGTACACAAAATTCTGTCCTCATTCTACTCTACAAATTAAAATCCCAAATAAGAAAATTAGACCAAGTTTGTTTTTTAACTGTCCTTTAGACATAATAACCATAAAATTAGAGAGTGGTTTTATTTTTTTAACAGAGTTTTTTTTTTTACTTGTTGGGGATTCATTGAGGGTACAACGAACCAGGTTACATTGATTGCATTTGTTAGGTAAAGTCCCTCTTATAATTGTGCTCCACCCCCAAAAGGTGTGTTACACACCATGACTCCCCATCCTCCTCCCTCTTTCCCTCTCTTTGCTCTCCCTTGCCGCACCCCACCCTCCACCACGCACTAGGTCAAGTGTCCTCATATCAGAATTGAATACATAGGATTCTTGCTTCTCAATTCTTGTGATGCTTTATTAAGAATAATGTGTTCCACTTCCATCCAGGTTAATACAAAAGATGTAAAGTCTCCATCTTTTTTAATGGCTAATAGTATTGTGTGGTATACGTATGCCACAATTTGTTAATCCATTCCTGGGTTGGTGGGCACTTAGACTGTTTCCACGTTTTGGCAATTGTAAATTGAGCTGCAATAAACAGTCTTGTGCAATGTCCTTATGGTAAAAGGATTTTTTTTTTCCTTCTGGGTAGATGCCCAGTAATGGGATTACAGAATCAAATGGAGTTTGAGTTTGAATTCTTTGAGAGTTCTCCATACTCAGAGTCCCACCAGCAGTGTAAAAGTGTTCCCTTCTCTGCACATCCATGCCAGCATCTGCAGTTTTGAGATTTTGTGATGTGGACCATTCTCACTGGAGTTAGATGAGTTTAGGGAGTGGTTTTGATTTGCATTTCTCTAATAGTTAGGAACAATGAGCATTTTCTCATATGTTTGTTAGTCATTAGTCTGTCTTCTTTTGAGAAGGTTCATCTCTCTTGCCCATTGATAAAAGGGATTGTTGGCTTTTTTCATGTTGATTAATTTGAGTTCTCTATAGACCCTAGTTATCAACCTTTGGTCTGATTCAAATATCCTTTCCCATTGGGTAGGTTGTCTATTTGATTAGTTGTTGTCTCCTTAGCTGTACAGAAGCTTTTAAGTTTAATTAAGTCCCATTTGTTTATTTTTGTTGTTCTTGCAATTGCCACGGAAGTCTTCATGAAGTCTTTCCCCAGGCTGATATCTTCCAGTGTTTTTCCTATGCTTTCTTTAATGATTTTTATCATTTCATGCCTTAAATTTAGGTCTTTTACCCATCTTGAGTCAATTTTTTGAGTGGAGAAAAGTGCAGATCCAGTTTCACTCTTTCACATGTAGATATCCAGTTCTCCCTGCACCGTTTATTGATTGAATAGGGATTCTTTCCCGCAATGTATGTTCTTATTTGGGTTATCAAAGATTAGGTGGCTGTAAGATGTTAGTATCATTTCCTTATTTTCTATTAATTATAGGACAAAATTATCTTTTAGATTGCCCTGTTTAGGGTAGTTTTTAGATAATAACCAGTTGACCATTTAAAAAGCCAGCACCAGTTTAAAATATGTCAGTGTGACTTGATGCAAAGTAACACCTACTCAGTCAATAGCGTATTGAACTCAGGGACCCTGGGAGGACAACACAAAAAGCACTCCACAGGGAGAGGCAAGGGTGTCACCCCTCCTAATCATCCTCACGGACTTACTTTCTTTTCTTTTCTTTTCCTTTTATTTTTTTTTAATTAAATCATAGCTGTGTACTTTATTGCAATCTTAACCATGAGAAAACACAGTGCAGGGTCAAGTTTAAAGACAGAGTCAAGGTTAAAAAACAAGGAGTTTTTCTTCAACTGAATGATTTAACTTTTAACACAGTCTATGTACTGCATTTCTGCCTTGTCTTTTTCCTATCACTGCTAATATATGACTGTCATAGCTAGGTATGCTGGGTCTAGTCAATGCTGTTTTTAATACTCAGGGCTGGCAGTTATGCTTGGATTTTATCCAGATTACTCTGTTCTTTATTCTAAAAAAGTAACGTTTACCCAAAGCCTGTGTGTAGATTACTATAGAGAGTTTTTCTATTTTGATTTACTCAACTGATGAAAAAAAGTCTGAGATTGAAATTAGTTAATCACAGTTCTCATTATTCTATTTTCTTGTTTCAGGGACCAAAGGTAAAACCTCTAAATATCTCATCTAAAAAATGGGGCTCATATTTTACTGATTCAGTTTCGGGACTGGAAAACACAGAAGATTCCTTGGTTTTCACATGGTCTTTTAAGAGAGTCAGTACTTACAGTACTATTGCAATTCCAAGTATTGAAGCAATTGCAGGTAAGAGGAAAATACTCATACCATATTATCTTAAAGCTTTGCCTGTTGCTAGATAGTACTGAGCTAGGCCTTTAAGAACTCTTCCCATAAGAACTCTTCCCACAACATGATTTGGCAGCAGTGGGGACATCTAGATATGGCAACCTTCTGATGGAGCTAACTACAAAAGCTGGACAATTATTTTTTAAGTCTGCTTGGAGGCACAGGACAAAGGTAGGGAAGAATTACCTACCAGGGCACCATGCAGAGGAAGCCCAGGAAGGCGAAACTGGCTCTTGAGGCTACTTTTTCCTCTGGATATTTGCAGGTTCCAGAGAGGGTGTCAAAGACAGTGGGCCTGTCAGTAATGTCCTGAACCTACAAGAATAGGAATTAGACTAGAGGAGAGGACCTAAGGAAAGAGGGGCCTGGTGAACTCCCTCAGTCTGTGTCGAGACCCTGAAGGGCTTTATCTCAGGGTAAGGATGAATTGGAAAGTAGTTCTCATTTTCACAGGTGCTGTGAAATCAGTTGAATCTCTAAAGTTAGATTAAGGAGATTCCAGATTACTAATACAATTACACACCTGTTAGAAACAATTGTACATTCTCTTTTGAGGAAGATAAGATCATTCTAGAACTCAAATTATTTCTAAAAACAATTTATATAAAGTTGAACACAGAATGAAAAAAATACCCAGGCACATAAAGATATGAGACCACACTACCAGAAATAACCTTATGTTTCCTGTGATTAAACATAGAAAAGTAAGGAATGAGAACTTTGGTAGAGATACAAAAACTATAAAGAAGGAATGTACAACACATAAAGATAAGTATATGAATAAATTAAAATGAATGGTTACTATTTGAAACCATAAAAAATTAAGTCCTATGGGATTTACCTAAATAGGGAATTAAGACACATGATGCCAGAGCGAGGCAGCTGTAGTTACAGTGTTCTAACATCATTGAATTATACAGTAAAGGATAAGTTATCCTCCCTAATATATTAGGTATTAGTAAGTCAGAAATGTGCATTGTAATCTCTGAGATAACTATCAAAAGTATTGAAATGATACATATACCAAACTTACGTGGAAAATAGTTTAAGAATCCAAAAGAGAACAAGAAAGGGGAGAAAAAAGAATACTAAAAATCAGCAGGACAAATGGAAAACATTTAATAAATTGGTAGATTTAAACCTGAAGTAATTACATTAAATATAGGTGATAAATACTCCAACTAAAAGCCTGAATAAAGTAACACTACCCAACTATAGGCACTTTATAAGAGACATATCTGAAACATAAGGACTCTGAAGGTTTAAATCTCAAAAGATGGAAAGAGGTAATACTACATTTTGGTATTTGTTTTTTGTTTGTTTGATTGAGACAGAGTCTCACTTTGTCACCCTTGGTAGAGTGCCATGGTGTCATACCACACAGCAACCTCAAATTCTTAGGCTCAAGTGACCTTCTTGCCTCTCAGCCTCCCAAGTAGCTGGGACTATAGGCACCCACCACAATGCCCAGCTACTTTTAAAGATGGAGTCTCGCTGTTGCTCAGGCTGGTCTCAAACTCCTGAGCTCAGGCACCTCACCCTCCCAGAGTGCTGGGATTACAGACATGAACCACCATGCCCAGCCTTACATTTTGGTATTTGGTAACCCAAAAAATGAGTGGCTGGTAATTTGAAACAAAGTAGACATTAAGGAAGACATTCATTACCATGAGAGAGAATTACTTCCTAATGATAAATTCTCAGTTCTTAGAAATACAGTAGAACCTCTGTAAGTTGATCACCCAAGGGATGGTAACAAACTGGTCAACATAGAGAGGGGTTAACGTAAGAAACTAGGCCTGCTGTACTGATACCGTATATGTGGTGCATGTCTGGTCTGGGAAATTAGGTCAACTTAAGGAGGTGGTCAGTGTAGGGACATAGAAAACGATGGGGGTTCCACTGTATAACTGAAAGTCTAAGCTATCAACAGGGCCCCTTTTCTTTCTCAGGTCAGAGCTTGCAATCTCTCCCTACTATCACAAACTTAATTTAAAAAATAATTATAATAAAGTAAAAAGAAAGAAAAAAAATCCACTCTGCCTTAATAGAAGTGTATGCTTTCTGCTTGGATTCTTAAGTTTCCAAGTTCCCTTTGGAATTTGGCAAAAGGCTTGAGAAGACCACCCATGAAGTTCAGTGCTCTGTCCTTTTCTTTGCACTGGATTCCTACTCTTCAACATTTGTCTCTGCAGCCCCACAGGAGCCCCTGCCACCAGCCAGAATTCCAGTTCCTAAGGGAAGAAGCTGTGGCAGTAGCTCCTCTTCTGCAGATTACTCCTTCCAGGGTCGTGTGTCCAAAGACTTGGCTGCCTCTTCAGCTTTCCAGCCACTTTACTCTGATGTTTTACATTTTATCCAGCTTTTCTAGTTGTTTCAGCTCCAAGTTAGAAGTAGAAGTCTAGTTAAGGCTTTTGAACTTCAGATTCTTCTTTATATTGGGGGTGATAATGCCAAGGTGCATTTTCTTCCTCAGTGGATAGATGTGACATATATATCTGAATTTTGGTAGGATGACTGATGATGATGCTTATGACCTTCTAATCATTCCTCCTTCCTGCCACTATACAAATCCAATACATACGTCAATATAGCCTACAGTATGAAATAATACCTTGCTCTTACTGGTTTCAAAAGAATGATTTATTTTTCATTTAGTTTCATGCTTACACACATAAAATTAAAGAAAGATTACCTAAATATAATTCTTCCTTTTACAAACAATTTTCCTATTTAAGAAATAGACTTTGTTACTTTAAGTGAGGGGGCCAGCCCATAATTAAACTTATTCATTCTTTACAGTTCATTTTTATTTTCTTGCAAAATGATTCAGATTTTTATTGAGTATGATAATTACAGGTCCTGAATTATCCTAAAATACCTGGATAAAACTTGTGAAATAATATGAAAGTCAAAGAAATATAACCCTCCATTATTCCAGAAACTTAAATATTCCTCCAAAAAAATTAGAAAATAACTACATCTCCTTTGACAGTGGTAACCTTAGTGCACATTTCATTTTCATGTCCCAAAAGCTTTCTTCACAGTACCCTATAAGAGAACTTGGCAGGCCTTTTGTCTCCAGGCCAGGTTTTCTTCCATGGAAATACTAAACTAGGACTTGTCGGCATCAAATACAGCTAAACAAATGCCCATTTTGTGTATGGGGCCAGGCTGGGGGTGGGGGACGGTGGGATGAGAAGGATTTATGTCATACTCAGCTGTTGATTTTGATGTTCAGGTTACTTCCTCAAAAAAACAAAGTGTTAAGTCTCTAAATCAGTACTCATTTTCATAAAGAAGTTATAGCTCCCACAGAACTTGATATTGTTTTAGTAGCATCTTTGGTATAGCTGGATACTACTTTAACATCTACCTCCAGGTAAGAAAAATACTGCGATGGTCAAGACCCTAGACAGTGTTGAAGATAGTCTTTGTATAAATGTTATCCTGCTGGTCTTTTTTTTTTTGAAAAGGTCCCAAGAGTTGTTCTTTTTCTTTCTATATTATTTTACACGGAACTTACTATGTAAGAATATTTACTCGTTTGGTTCACTTCATTTAATTTTTACCTAACTGTGGATAATATGACTAATATCATAGTGTATTTAGTATGCAGAGCTTCATAGAACATTTTGGTAAGAAATAATTTGCTTCATTGTAAAGCTCTCCCCCTTTTTTCTTCCAGATAGTAAGTACCCAACAATGACTTTCCTATGACAAAAACACAATTCTTTTCCACTTGTTGAGGAAAGTAGGGGGATTCTTGTTTTAACAGAAGTCTTCTCATCTCAGTTTTGCTCTCCCATACTCAAATTCTTAACTATGATAGACCGCTTCTGTTACATGGGGAACAGAATAAAATTGTTTTGAATGAAATAGGAACTGAAAAACAACCTGATACTTTCCTCTTACCTCTCAAAATGTATTTGTATTTATGTGATGTTGATATATTGTGGATATCCTATTAGATGTAGTCATCTTGTTCACATTTAATTGCATAGAAGCCATTCTTATAGCTGTTACAATGGTGATTTGATTTATAAGCATTTTGATGAGATCATTTTTAACTTTATAATAATAGCTACACAAAGATCTATCCAGCTGGCAAAAGAAATGTTAAAATTATGAACTTCTAAAATTTAAAATTTTTTATTCTCAGTAAATATCAAATTTTGATTTGTTTATATTTACAAAAGGCATTCAGAGACCAATGGAATAATCAAATTGCTTTTTCGGGTTGTCTCCCCACAGAATTACCTTTGGACTACAAATTTACAAGATTCTCTTCAAGCAATTCAAAAACAGCTGGCTACTATCCAAACCCTCCCTTCGTCTTATCAAATGATGAAATGCTGAAAACCAAATAAAACTTCTTTACTATCGAAGTGCAGAACTACATGTGTAGCAAATGTACTGTAAAAAAAAGATGTTAATTTTTAAAAAATACTTTAATGCTTTAGTAAAATCCTTTATAGAAAAAAAGTTTGTAATGAAAATTGACCAAGAAATTGATATTTGTCCATAGGTCTCCTTTCTATATATCATCTTAATGTTTAACAACTCTTATTAAAATTCAGAATTAAAAGGAATATTATTAATATTTTGTATACAACTAGTTTTGAGATTAGAATCCAGTGAGGAGAGATACACAAACACACAGACACACACATATTTACACACTGGTGTGTGTAATTGGACTAAGCCTAGTCCAGTGCTTTTCAAAGTGTGGTGCACAGACCAATGTCTTAGCAGTACCTGAGAACTTACAGTGCATCTCTGTAAGTGATATGGGCCCCATCCAAAACCTGCTAAACTCCACGAGTGGGGCCTAGCATTCTGGGTTTTAACCAGCCCTCCTGGTGATTCTGATTTATACTGCTATTTGAGAACCTCTGACTAGACCATATCCTCCAGACATTACCTCTAGGTAGATAGATAGCTGAGCACTGATATTTTTTACAGTGCTGCCTTAGGAAAGTGCAGCCAGAATTGAAAACAACTGATCTATACCAATCCCTTCGATTGAGAGCCAAGAATGCGGAGTCCAGTGAAATTAAATGATTTTTCTAGGCTATTAGGTTTTATGCTATTTGTGTGTTTTCTAAAACAAGAAAATAAAGCGATATGATTTCTTCTGAGATCGTACAGCCAAGTATGGACCACATACAGAGTACTGGAAGTCGCCTATCTCAACCTCCATTGTTACCTATTAGGTCCACTCCCCCCAATAATGTTAAAGTCTGTTTAATTCATTGTCATTCACTGAATGTGTTATTCACGCATAAGCCATGCGTTCTGAATGAGGACAAAAATTGGTTCTTGGGGTTAAAAAAAAACTCAGAGATTATACAGTGGACTGTAGGCTTCCAAAGCATGACCCTGCCCAACAAAATCTTATTCCTTAATATTAATCTTCCTCTTGGGAAGGAGGATGACAATGAAAAAAAAAGTTGAGAAAAACTGCTTTAAGAGGTTTTAGAAGTATACTATAATCCAGAATTGTTGTGTTCTCTGTGATATGTGTCACATTCATAGCTGTTTGTTGCAACATATTTGGAGCCAGATAATGCTTACAGTATTGATTCCTGCTATACTTTATGCCGTACGTTCACTCCATCAGGAAAATATGAGAAAATACACTGGTCACTATCATTATTTTACTTGGATTATAGAAGAGAATTTAGTATGTTGATGTGCACAATGAAAAGCACAAAATTTTGTTAAAATTTGTAAATGTCAGATAAATCCCAGGTGTATTGTGGAGATGGATGTCTCAGGATAGGTAAAAAATTATTGATATTTTTTTCCTCAAAGTCACTAGCTTTGTTTTTTACCTACCAGTAAATACACGGTGACGTACTTGAAATCGATTTCCAGAATGTCATTGGAATGTTATGATGAGCACGTATAGTCAAGCTTCTGGCTAAATGAAGGATACTATCTCACATATGTTTTAAATAGACATTTGATTTATTTTAAAAGTAAAGCTATTTTCCTTACGCATGTTTATTCTGTAAAGGCCAAAGGATACACACTTAAATGCTTGTAAACTGCTGTTAATATGAAAAATGAGAACCCCACATAAGAAAGCAATGGGACTGAGGAGTGGGGGAAACAATAGCTAAGTCAAAAGTTCTAGTCCTACTCCTGCCAGGACAGACAGTCTCCAGGTTATGAACAAGGTAGGTTCTGTAAGTTTGTTCTTAGATCAAATTTGTATCTAAGGTGGAACAGGTACATTTACCTAGTACCAGTAATAGCCTCTGTTGCTAAGTGTGAGTCGAACGTCATGTGGATGTTTCTAACTCAGGGACTTTATGTAATAGCCTCAGGAAGTGGGAGTTGAATGTAAATCAGAACTCAGAGACTTACTGTAGTAGCCTCCGTTCGTAAATGTGAGTTGGATGTTTGTAACTCGGGGACTGCCTGTATCTACTTAAAGATCCTGAATAAATTTCCTCCTATTTTGAACTCAGTTTTTCTGTCCTGCAATAAGAGAAGCTTAGAATTTATTTAAGTTTCCTTCTGCCTTTCTAGCATAGTCAGTGCTTCTGAAGAATGTTACTTTTCTGCTGGACTATAATTAGGCTTTTAAAATTTTTATTCATTGTTTCTAAAAAGTGTTGTGTGTTGGGCAGCGCCTGTGGCTCAAAGGAGTAGGGCTGTGGCCCTCTATACCAGAGATGGCAGGTTTAAACCTGGCCCGGCCAAAAACTGTAAAAAGTGCTGGTGTTTCTAATTGGGTAAGAATATTTAAAAAATCATCCAAGAGGCTCAGCGCCTGTAGCTCAAGCGGCTAAGGCACCAGCCACATACACCTAAGGTGGTGGGTTTGAATCCAGCCCGGGCCACCAAACAACAATGATGGCTGCAACCAAAAAATAGCCAGGCGTTGTGGCGGGCGCCTGTGGTCCCAGGTACTTGGGAGGCGGAGGCAGGAGACTCGCTTGAGCCCAGGAGTTGGAGGTTGCTGTGAGCTGTGATGTCACAGCACTGTACCCAGGAGGACAGAGCTCGTCTCAAAAAAAAAAAAAAAAAATCCAAGATTTTGACCATAAAAATTAAAAAGAATATTATAGAAGAGCTATATGTACTCTAATGAAGTATATGAAGTAAAAAAGCAAGACAATTAAAAAAGAAAGAAAGAAAATGTGTGTAAATGGGCAGAATGCTTGTTTAATAACATATGAGCAAACATTCATCATCTAAAATATTTCTAAAAACAAATGGCAAGGGAGCTGAGATTTTCTTTCCTGGCCCCTGTTGATCTCAGCAGAGGGAACATCTGAATGACTCCACAGTCAAGTATTTTGTCAGAATTTGTTATTTGGTGTATTGAGGTAGCAGAAACTTCATTTGAACCTTGAATTGCAGTCTAAAATCAACTTATGTGTTCACTGAACTCTACATTGAAAATGAAGTTTAATTCCCCCCACCAACATTCATATCTAAAGATAACTTTATACGTATATGCACACAAATACAGTGAATTGGTTTGAATAAAAATCAAATCTATATGATTATCTAACCAGCGCAAAGTGGAACATCAAACTGTATGTGTTAGAATCGTGAATAGCCTTTTAAGATGTGCAGCAGTAACCTTTATTCCCTTTCCTCTTCTCAGGCTTTTGAGCACAAGGTTGTCATAAGAGTTGACTTCCAGATAGTGAGACTAGAATACACTTGACTACTTTTGTTTAGAAAAAAAAAAAGTCAGTAGGGACTTTTTGACACAGAGGGACAAAGCAGTTGCCAGGGCAACCACCACCAGGTCCCTCTAGACTGCCCATCCAGTATCCACTGCCAGGTGGCAGGTGGGGACCATCTCCATGATGCACTGCCCTGGAATGCTTGAAGGTAGCAATGATCCCTCCCAGGACAGAGACAGCCCTGAAAGTTTATGCTAGGCAAGCAGAAAGTGATCCAAGGCTAGAAAGAAGATGTTGCCCAGATGCATGTGGGTCAGTAGCCAAACTATAACTGCAGGCTATGCATGTAGTGCCACTAGGTGCCCAGGCATCATCCTGCAATGGGCCACTTCCCTTCTACATGGAGTTTCTGAGTCTGGAATGGCAAGAATGGCCTCCTGCTTTTGGATCTGCCATGCAGGGATCCTTGTGCCTCCAGTCATACATGTGAATCCTTATGGAACTTTTCCTGGTGTCCTATCCATTATAGAAGCATTGACCCCAACTGATGCCAGCTTTGCTTCTGATACCTCCATTTTCTCTCCTTGGGGTATATTTACCTAAACTAAACCTCAAGTTACTCATTTTCTTTTCATTTGGGGGTGAAGATTCAATTACAATCTTTTGAATCTGTTTCCTAGTAAGTATATGGTCAAGTATTAACAGCAGAAGTGATGGTTTAGGAGTTGGTAGTGGGATGCAAGAATCTATTTTCTTGGATGAGATTTTTATCTATTATGTATTGAACGTTCTTGCTGCTGTGCTGCAAAGCAATAGCAGCTTACAGGCTGTTAAGAGCTGAATTATGCTTCAAGTTGAGAGATGTCCTTGGGTAAGTTAAAAGCCATACCGAAAGGTGAGGTAGGGCGTGGGGAACAGGGAGCACCTTTGCCTCCACGAGCCCCCCTCACCCTGCCGTTAAACCCTCTGCCTTTTTAAAGCAGATCATTTTCTCTGTGACATTAGACACTGCAAGTATTTGTCCCGGCACCAGCAAGGACCTCTGAAACCACCTTCATGGCCTGGCTTTTTTTTTCCCTCCCATCCCATGGTTTTTCGCATAGACTTTCAGGAATTTGTTCACATGATTTCCCACGATCCAGCACTTTCTAACTTTTAGGAAAATGAATAATCAAAAGGTTAAAGCTCAGCCATCATGACAAACCCTCAGATGTTCTCTTGAGAAAATGATGGTGGTCATTGCAGCCCCAGCATCACCTGTTTCCTGATGCTTGGTTCCTTCCCTCTGCTGATCTCAAAGTTTCCTGGCTTTTGCCCCCACAGCCTCGTCTTACCTCATTGCTGACATATGTGGTGAATTGGTGAGGAAAATTATTGCTACCTTATCCCCCCTAGTACCACATAGGAGTTTCTAATTTTATAATTGCAAGAAGAGTCAAGTTTGTGCTGACTTTTCTCAAAGAAAGAAAAAAAGCCATGCCAAGTAATTCTCCCAGTATGGTCCAGCTGCTGCCTTTGAAAATTTCTGGGCATGGTCCAGGCCACACAGGATGAATTCCAAAAAGTGTCTCTTGGTCTATAGAACCATCCTCAGAGATAATGGTAATGAGGCCTGACTCCTCACCAGAGTACTTCATGTATGTTATCTGTTTACTTCCTATAGCAACCATGTCAGGTGTGTATTACTGTTAAAACTGAGAAAATTGAAACTCCAAGAGGTTATACACTATACTTGCTCAAGTTGCCCCGTTAGTAAGGGTCAGACTCTCTTCCATGAGCCCGAGTTTGACCCCCCAAAGTCATGCTTTCAGTTGATGGACACAGAAAGTCTTCCAATATTGATTCTAGACTGGAATGAATTTTCCGGCTTCAAACCACACTTCAATTTAAGTTATATCATGCTTAGGCCAAAGGGGGAATAGAAGTGCAGACATAGGCTCTGCCCTGAAGTAACTTATAATTTAGTGAAATACATTAAATGTCTATAAAACTTCCCTAGAAAAGTACAATAGAGATTCAAGAATCACTGAAGTCCTAATTTAAATCCTATTTAATGTTCACTTTAAGTACTATCAAATCTCCCTCACTGGTGCTGAAGTAACCAAAATGGGCCAGTAATGAAAAGTTGTCTTCAAGTAAACTTAGTAGAGGTGATGGGATATCTGGGCCTGTGTAGACAAAAATAGGTCATTACTTAGAATGACAAGCTCAAGTTCAAACAGACTGCTGACGATCATTTTCTTGTACCTCTTCACAGACCCTTTTGAAAAAAAATAAAAAATTATTTCACTTTCTTGGTACTCTGGCCTTGGTACTTGGTTGGCAAGTTTAACAAAGTTCAGTACAGAAGAGGACGGTGCTCGAGCCTAGAAGTTTGAGGCTGCAGTGATCTGTGATCACAGAGACAGCCCTGTCTCAAAAATAATAAATAATAGGCCAGGTGTGGTGGCTCACTCCTGTAATTCCAGCCCTCTGGGAGGCTAAGGTGGACGGACTGCTTGAGCTCAGGAGTTCACGATCAGCCTGAGTAAGAGCTAGACTCTGTCTCTACTAAAAATAGAAAACCTGAGGCAGGAGGAGCACTTGAGCCCAGGACTTCAAGGTTGCTAGGAGCTATAATGACACATGACCCTCTAGCCAGGGCAACAGAGTGAGACTCTGTCTATAAATAAATAAATAAAGGAATAAATTACTAAGTCTTTATTAAAAGCAATCTCCGAGTGTAATTAATTTTTTAAAACTCTGAATTTAATAGCAATACAGTTTTTGACAGTTCTTGGCAGGTACATTCCATGAATAATATAACATTTAAAGTCTTATTGATGCCTTTACTGCCTTAATGAAGGGAACAAACAGTTTCATCTATATGCAGCAAACATTAAGACTACATACGTGTATATTCGGGAGTGTTTTAATCTATGGAAACCTGTATTAAAATAAGCAAATAATAAAAACTACCTCTTTCAAAGGCCAACTGAGGCCTGACTATGCATGAGTAAATAGGATTTTTGTTAACGTTTTTATGACAAGTTTAATACAAATGGCTGTGATTAAGTGAAAACTTAGAAGTCTGTGTGACTTGTGTCTTACATGATTTATTTCCACTTTCTGAGCCTATTCTCTTAACCCTTTAAATAAAGATACTAAAATCTGTGTCACAGGCATTTTCAAGACAACGTGAGAGCAGCAGACACAGAGGGCCTGACCTAGCTCAGACCTTTGGAGGAGATTGTGAAGCTAGGGAATGCATACGTAAAGCAAACTCAAATACCCAAAGCTCTAATTGTGAATCCATGGAGCAGGGAACACAATGAGAAGAATATAGGTTGGTTTGGTTTTAGGGTTTTATTGAGACAGAGTCTCATCCTGTTGCCCTGCATAGGGTGCTATGGCATCACAGTTCACAGCACCTCTTGGGCCCTAGCAATCCTCTTGCCTCAGCCTCCCGCAAGTAGCTGTGAGTTATGGGTGTCCACAACATCTGGCTATTTTTGGGGGGGGGGGGTCTCACATTTGCTCAGGCAAAAGTCTCAGGTCTCAATCTCCTGGGCTCAGGCAATCCATCCATCTTGGCCTCCCAGAGTGCTAGGATTACAGGCATGAGCTATCTCACCTGGCCAAGGTTTATTTTATTTTTAATGATGAAAACTGATGTAAGGAAGCTTGAGTTAACTAGAGATAAAGCAGCAGCAGTAAGCATGAGAAAAAGGCCTGAGTAAGAAGATCCAAAAGCCTTTTTTAAGTGTCTGGCCTGAGCTGAATGCCCAAGAGGAAACCCAAAGAACACTGTGTGAAGATGAGAGAAATTGTGTCACTGCTACTCAGAGGGCAGTCGTCCTGAGTAGACTAAAATGATAATACATATTTCTTTGGTGACCAGAGGATAAGACAACCTCTTACCTAGTTTGGAGGTCTGCATAAAGAATAAGTAAGGTCGGGGTACAAGTGAATCTTTCTAAGAGTAGAATGTGAACATTTTAAAACAATAACTGAGAAAATGACATGAAGGCTGTGTTGATCAGTTTGATGGAAGTATTTTGGATTGTGTGTGAAAACCCCACACTGTACCCCAGAAGTGCATTAATGTACATAGTTACCATTCAATAAAAAAAAAAAAGAAATAGAAAACACCAGGGAAGCTTAATTCAAAGAGACAGTAAAATAAGGTGGCTGGAGGAACCGATTGCTCATCCTAGGAACCTACATCCCGCACCTTGGGAGAAATGCCATTTTATAGTTTTAAGAGACACCCTGGAGGTAGATGATACCTGAGGTCGAACTCCACCTGAGAAAGTGCAAATGAAATAGAGGGCAGAATATATCACACAAGGATATTTCAAGGCAAAAAAGAGAAAACAAGACCAAATAGAATTTATTATATTTTTAAGAGACAAAGAAAATTTTGGAGGGTATCTGAGAAAACCCTCATGCAGGCGGTGCAGCTGGGTCTGAGGAACGACAAAAGGAAGCGCAGAAAGGCCCCGGACACAGCAGCCCCGGCTGGTCTCTCTTCATCAGGCAGCTGGGCCGCTTCATTCTCTCTGCACAGGTCAAGTTTTCCTGCCTCTGCCCACAGCATGAGAAGAGCCGCATGGCAGGTCCCAGGGTGACCAGTATGCTGCAAATACCCAGCACTGCTTCTAAGAGGAAGGTTTTAGCCTGATGCAAAACACATCACATGAAATTTCTAAGGCAACTGAGAATGTTTCTGCAAAATAAATGAGGCCAAAGGCGAGGGAAGACGTAAGTTGTGTGCAGCTAAAGTAAGAATAATTGAACAAAGAAAGACGAAAAAGTGAGATGGCATCGCATCTGTCCTTGATGCTCACAGACTCTGGAGATGGTCTGGGGGTTCAACCCAGGTTCTGCTACTCACCAACTGTGTGAATTTGGGCAAGTTGTTTAAACTCTCTGGGCCTCCCTTTCTTGTCTATAAAATCGGGATGATTACAATAGTGCATGGGATTATGTGGATTAAATGTGCTAGTATTTAAGTGTGCCTTGCCCATAGGCGATGCTATATACGGTGGCTCGAGATCAGTGCCATTTCATTTTTGTAAACCCATAGGATTCTATTTTAATTGGTAAACTGATTCTAAAATTTATTTAGAGGAGTAAAGGCATGTGAATTAAGAACGTGTTGAAAAGATTAATGAGCACGAGCTTGCTCTGTTAGAGGGGCACAGAGATCATTGCCGTGTGTCACGGGTGAAAGACAAGGCCAAGGCCAACGTATTGAAGGGAAAGAGCAGAAGGAACAACCCAAAGTGGGGGCTAGCCCAGAGCGTGTGCTCTCCAATCTAGATACAAAGTTTTTCTAGGAACTAGTGTAAGACCCAGATTTTCAGCTTTCATTGCCATTTTGTTGTTAGACTATAGAACTTCCCCTTTCCTACCTCCCTGCCACCATCTTAGATCTGCTTCCCCTAAACTCAGGCCTTTCCCCGAAATCAAGCATCCTAATCAACCAAAACTGCACCCCACACTCCTCTTGCCTCATACCACCCCAGACCCCCACCCCTCACCCTTCATGCTCAGTTAGAAAATCCCCCACCCCTTGTGCCCTGTGCCAATCAAGAGCCTCCTTGTACTCTGACCACCAATCACCCATACTTACCCATACCCCCGAACACCAATCAAAAATGTATCCCACCCTCCTTCACCCTTCTTTCTTTCTGTACCCCATAAAAACTTGCCGGACCCTGGGTTCAGGGCTCTTCCTCGGTGTGCCTACCAGGAGAGTCCAAGCCTGGGCACCTGGGCCTGCTAAATAAAGCTCACCTCTTGCTTTTTACATCGGAGTCTGCCTGAGACAGCTTGCTGGGGGCGACTGGGCTATTTGGGAGAATTTCGGGCACAACATTAGGTTACTAGAAAACACATTTCCTTAAATGATAATC
>CAUYQV010171608.1:0-32731 GCA_963574575.1 Galagoides demidoff | reverse complement strand
TTCTTCTTTAAACTTCTGTTGTATTGTTTTGTTTTTTTTTTATGAGACGGAGCCTCAAGCTATCCCCCTGGGTAGAGTGCCATGGCATCACAGCTCATAGCAACCTCCAACTCCTGGGCTCAAGTGAGTCTCCTGCCTCCGCCTCCCAAGTAGCTGGGACCACAGGCATCCGCCACAACACCCGGCCATTTTTTGGTTGCAGCCATCATTGTTGTTTGGTGGGCTCAGGCTGGGGATTCGAACCCACCACCTTAGGTGTATGTGGCTGGCGCCTTAGCCACTTGAGCCACAGGCACCGAGCCACTTCTATTGTATTGTTATAAAATACTGCAAAATTGGTTCACCTTCCCCTGCTCCTCTAGTCCAGGTAGTACAATGTGACGTACAGTGAAGAGGAAACGTACTTTGCCAATTTCAGAAATGTCCTGATCTATTATTCTTTTTGTATTCATGCATATAAGGAAATGTATTATCGTATATAGGGCAATCTTTAGAAAGGTTTGCTTTATATTGCTTCATTGAATAGCCTGACTGATAATGGCAAAACTTCATGAACACGTTCTGAGAGCTGTGGATAAGAAGCCTGACCTCCGAACCTGTGGATTCCTGTTCCTTGCTGAAGTTTTCTAGTTCTGTATGTCTGGTTCATTTAGGAGTGATCAGTCTCTGGAGAAAGTGGCTCTTGGCTGGGCGCCTGTTTCTCAGTGGTTAGGGCACCAGCCACATGCTCTGAGGCTGGTGGGTTCGAACCTGACCAGGGCCTACTAAACTGCAACGACAACAAAACCCCTCAAAATAGCTGATCTTTGTGGTGGGTGCCTGTAGTCCCAGCTACTTAGGAGGCTGAGGCAAGAGAATTGCTTAAGCCCAAGGGTTTGAGGTTGCTGTGAACTGTGATGCCAAGGCACTCTACCAAGGGCCACATAGTGAGACTCTGTCTCTGAAAAAAAAAAAAAAAAAGAAAGTGGCTCTTTCAGTTCAAACTCACACTTATATTTGAAAATAAATGTGCTAATTTATAATGAGAATTGTCACAGCTGTTGACAGCTGGTCACAATAAGACCACACCAACTGAAAAACCTACATCAGAAATAAAAGATCTGAGGTTGCTTGGTGAGTCTATTTTTTTTTTTTTTTTAATGGAGACAGAGTCTCACTTTGTGTCCTTCAGTAGAGTACTGTGGAATCATAGCTCACAGCAACCTCTGCCAATCCCTCGGTCCCTGGGTTTAGTGATTCTCTAGCCTCAGCCTCCCAAGTAGCTGGGATTACAGGTGCCTGCCAGAACGCCTGGCAATTTTTGGTAGAGATTGGGTCTCACTGGGGCTCTCACTCTGGCTCATGCTGGTCTCGAACCTCTGAGCACAGGTGATCCACCTGCCTTGGCCTCCCATAGCGCTGGGACAACAGATGTGAGCCACCACGCCTGGCCGCTTGCTGAGTCTAGAAAAAGGGCAGAAGAATTACATGTCCCCCAATTTCATGATCTATTGTTTCTGCCTTGCAACCAGATGAGATTGTCTTATTAATAGGTTAGGAGACTTGCTCCTTCATGAGGCTGGAGAAAATGTGATAACTTGCCAGGTTCTCTTTTTCTAGAATTTATATTGCCCAGCAGAGCCCATCACTGTCATGCCTTTTCAACAAGCATTGCAATTTATTTTACATTTTTAAGTTGAATGCTTTCTGATGTTTCCTGGTTAAGTGGTAGAATGATTTCTTCTTACAATTTCTTCACTCTTGCTTGTTGCAGATGGACTAACAGTGGTTTCAGACAAGGCCAGCTTTCTGTGGCTGTGTTGTTTACCTTTGTGGCAATTCGGCAGCCAGCATTCATATACTGCATAAAGGAAGACAAAAATAACACTGTTTCAGCCTTTTAGGACCTTACAGTTTCCCTGGGGAGCCAAATCCATACACTCACTAGATACAATGTGAGCCATTCCTATCGGAGCAACAAGCTTTAGGTTTTTCCTCCATCACCAGCCTCTTTTATTCTTGTCAGTAATCGTACGTTTGGAAAGATTTTGACACCTTTCTTTCCCAATTGAATTTGTTAAGAAATTATGAATTAATTTATTTTTTCTTTCTCTCTTATAAGTAATAGTCTAAAACTTCTGATTAGCAAGAGAAAATGAGTGTTACCACACTTGGTTGATATAATTATAGCTGAAGGCAAATATATGTGATGTTTTGGTTTGTCTGAACAGCCTTATCATGAGCAAATGGAGGGTTTCTGTCAGGCTTGAAGTTTTATTATGGAACATTCAAATAAAATTAGAGACTATTCTGTACTGTGATATACCCATCCCCAGTTTCAATAAATATCAACTCATCTTGGTTCTTTTATACACTTCCACTTCCTTCTGGATGATCTTGGTAAATTTCAGGCAGCATATGGTTTCATGCAGAAATATTTTAATATTAATCTCCAAGAGATAAGGATGTAAAGACTTAATCATAATAGCATCATTCCATCTAAAAATTAACTATAACTCTTTAATGTCAAATATTTAGTTCATATCAAAATTTCTTCAATTATCTAATAATTTAAAAAATATTTTGTTCAAATCAAGATGCAGTTATGGTCATACATATCAATGGATTGTTATATTTACATATCTTTCTCTCTGTTGACTTTTTTACTTTGTTTTTTTAATTTTTCTTTTTGTTCTCCCATGAGTGAATAGCTCTGCTGTACTTTCCTCATTTTTTGCTTGCAATTTATTTTTATTTTATTATTTTGTGTTTTTTTTTTTGCAGTTTTTGGCCAGGGCCAGGTTTGAACCCACCATCTCCAGTATGTGGGGCCAGCAGCCTATTCCTTTGAGCCACAGGCACCGCCCTTGCAATTTATTTTTAATGAAACAGTCCATTTGTCATGTAGAGTTTTACCCATTTTTAAATTTTTGCTGATTGAGTCTTTCTGGTGGGTTTATAGCAGTTCCTTCATAGGATAATGTTTTCAAATCCTTAAAATTAAGTATATGGAAATATAATGAAAAATATATATACATTTTTTGTTGTTGAGACAGAGTCCCACCCTATGCCCTAAGCAGAGTGCAATGGCATCATTACTCACTGCAACCTCAGACATGGGCTGTGGGCATCCTGCCGCCTCAGCCTCCGGAAGCCACTGGGATTACAGGCTCTTGCTATGGCACGTGGCTGGGTTTTTCATTTTTTTTTAGGAGTTGGGGACTCACTCTCACTCAGGCAAGTCTCAAACTCCTGAACTCAAGCAATTCTCCCTCTTCAGCCTCCTACAGTGCTGGGATTACATGAGTGAGCCACCATGCCCAGCAAAAATAGATATTTTTAATACCTTAGTCCTTTAATAGAAAGTTTTTAGATTTATTGATTGTAAAAATTTGTTGTAGGGTGGTGCCTGTGGCTCAAAGGAGTAGGATGCCGGCCCCATATACTGGAGGTGGTGGGTTCAAACCCAGCCCCAGCCAAAAACTGCAAAAAAAAAAAAAATTATTGTTTAACTGACCAATAAAGGTTGTATGTATTTATCACATATAACATATTGTTTTAAAATATACTAGGGATGCCAAAAATGTATACGCTTTTTAAGCAATGATACCTGTGTATCACTTTTCAAAGTTGAATTGAGTTATATTTAAGGTGACCAGATTTTATCAGTAAGGCGGGACAACATGGGGGGGAGGCGGGGACAGGGCAGGGCCTGACAACAATGCAAACTTTGATAAGCAGTTCTCGATAATCACTTCTCGGCAATTATTTGTTATTATTACAGTTTAACATTATAAAATTAACAAAAATGATATAAAACTCATATTCTGGCGAAATAGCCACATGGCAGCTGAAAACCGTATATTCCCTTCTTGTTCTCCACCCATTCGTGCATTCTTTCCAAAAATTGGGACTTTTTTTAAAACACTGCAGGACGCGGGACAAATTCTTGAAAAGCGGGACGTCTGGTCACCCTAGTTATAGTAGCAGTGTGTAGTATGATGTTTGTAACATGTCTTGCAATTGCAGAAGTCAAATGTGACTTATATTCATCTTTTGCTATTGATATGTATTGAATGTAACACCTTTAATACAATTTTTTTCTTTCTTAAAAGGTATATCTGTTTTTGGGTAGCCTGTGTGTGTACATTGTAGAATTAGTTATCAAATTATTAAGCAAATTATGATATATTAATATATATGCTGCTTTTCTTTAAAAGTGCATTAAATAATAAAAACTCACAATGGGCCTTTGGAATAGGGATGAATATGAATTTTATTTTTAAATTTCTTTTGGCAGTAGTCATAGGCATTGCTAATAGTACCATAGTTTGTTGCCTATATTTATAATTGAAGGGATTGTTAAATTTTAGTTAAATTACTGGAAATTAGGCTGCATTTTTTTTCTACAGAACTTCATAGGCCCCAGAATATTCATATTTTCAGGGTCTAGTCCATATACTCCAGACTAAAACCCCTTATGGTCCTAGCTTTTGGAGAGAATACGTTATTATATACAGCCATCAGGACTTTGTGTGTGCATTTTCTGTTGCTTTTACCAGGATACCTGAGACTTATTTATAAAGGAGTTTTTATAAATAACCCTTTATAAAAAGGGGTTTATTCCTTACAGTTCTGAGGCTGGGAAGTCTGCACTGGGGCAGCCTCCTCTTGTTAGCTCTGGCCAGGGCTCTTGCTACATGTCATAGGGCAGGAGGGTGCACTGAAGACCAGACCAGCTTTTATGACAGATCCAGTCGGCGATAATCCGTTAATCCAATGAATGGATTAGTATTTTCCTGAGGGCTCATGACTCAATCTCTTCTTAAAGGCCCCACCTCTTAATACTGTTACATTGGTGATTAAGTTGCAGTAGGAGTTTCAGAGGGGACAAATGTTCAAACCATAGCATGAGGCATGTAACATCTGCTTGTCTCTTTTTGTTATGTTAGAAGCTATTGATGTTTATTGTTTAGATCCATTATTTTTTTATTAGGGCTTGTCAAGTGATACTTTATTTCTATCAGTCCATCTTCATTTATTATCTCTAATAGTTTTGTAAAGCCAAACTTACCTTCAGCTCTTTTTTTTCTTTTGAGACAAAGTCTCATGTTGCCCTTGGTAGAGTGCTGTGGTGTGACAGCTCATAGCAACCTCAAACTCCTAGGCATAAGTAACTCTCTTGCCTCAGCCTCCCAAGTAGCTGGGACTACAGGTGCCCACCACAACGCTCAGCTATTTTTTGGTTGCAGTTCTAATTGTTGTCCAGTAGGCCCTGGCTGGACTCAAACCTGCCAGCCTGGGTGTATGTGGCTGCTGCCCTCCTCCTGAGCCACAGTGCCGAGTTACCTTTAGCTCTTTTATTTTATTTTATTTATTTTTAGAGACATGGTCTACCTCTGTTGCTCAGGACATAATGCAATAGTATGATTATAGCTCACTGCAGCCTTGAGCTCTTTTTTTTTTTTAGAGACAGAGTCTCATTTTGTTGCCCTTGGTAGAGTGCTGTGGCATCACAGCTCACAACAACCTCCAACTCCTGGGCTTAGGCAATTCTCTTGCTTCAGCCTCCTGAGTAGCTGGGACTATAAGCACCTGCCACAATGCCTGGCTATTTTTTGAGTAGAGTTTGAGGTTGAGGTTGAGGTTATATGGGGTTGGTGCCCTACCCACTGAGCCACAGGCGCTGCCCAGCCTTGAGCTTTTGGGCTCAACTGATCCTCTTGCCTCGTCCTCCCAAGTAGCTGGTACTGTAGGCACCTGCCACTACACCTGGCCAGTCTTTCTTACAGTTTTGTAGGGATGAGGTTTCTCTATGTTGTTCAGGCTTTGGCAGCTCTTTGATTTGTATAGGAAGGGCAAGATAAATATTGCTGCCTTTCCTTTATTTACCAGTTTTCAAAATAATGAGGTGATTCCCTAGCATATTTCAGTGAGAAGACAAGTGAATTATTTATTTGTTTATTTTATTATTATTATTATTATTTTTTGTTTTGAGACAGAGTCTCAAGCTGTCGGCCTGGGTAGAGTGCTATGGTATCACAGCCCACAGCAAAGTCCAACTCTTGGGCTTAAGTGATTCTCTTGTCTCAGCCTCCCAAGTAGCTGGGACTACAAGCGCCAGCCACAATGCCCGGCTGTTTTTTGGTTGTACTTGTCATTGTTGTTTGGCAGGCATGGGCTGGATTCAAGACCTCCAGCTCAGGCGTATGTGGCTGGTGCCCCAGCTGATGAGCTATAGGTGCTGAGCCGTTATTTATTTATTTTTTTATTTTGTATATTTTTTTGAGACAGAGTCTCACTATGTCATCCTTAGTAGAGTGCTATAGTGTCACAGCTCACAGCAACCTCAAACTCTTGGGCTTAAGTGATTCTTTTGCCTTAGTCTCCCAAGTAGTTGGGACTATAGGCGCCCACCACGATGCCCAGCTGTTTTTTTTTTTTTTTGTTGTTGTTGTTGCAGTTGTCACTGTTGTTTTAGCAGGCCTGGGCAGGGTTTAAATCCCCAGCCCGGTGTATGTGGCTGATGCCCTACTCACTGAGCTCGGGCGCTGGGCCAAGATGAGTGAATTAAAAAAAAACAACTTTTTTTAACATTGCTGTTAACTTATAGATTTAAACATGCTTGAGGTGTTTCAGTCTGTTGTAGTTACTCTTACTGATACAGAGGATGATTTTTTTGTGTGTGTTATTGTTCCAGGGGTCTTTGGTAGTTTTCTTGCCATCTGGTAGGACAAGAAGTTCCAGGCTTATTTTGTACATTTCATGCCTCAGGTCTGAATTTAGCCATTCTCCAAAAAGCCTTAATTCTTTTTTTGTGGAAGACAGTATTTGTTGCTCTACTCTACATTTTAGGGTTCATAATTAATGGGTTGGTCATTGTTTCAGGGCTTTTCCGTGGACAGAGATAGGAGATATATATAGATATAGATATAGATATATAATATTTAACTATAAAATATTCATTAGTTAATTCTAACGCTCAATAAAATTCGTAACTATAGGGTTTTTATCTCAGCCTCTTCAATCTTACATCTTCATTTTCTTTTTCCTGTACCAAAAATCAATATATCATTATCATTCCTTTTTTTCTTTTGAGGCAGAGTCTCATTTTGTTGCCCTCTGTAGAATGCGGTGACATCATAGCTAACAGCAACCTCCAACTCTTAGGCTCAAGCGATTCTCTTCCCTTTACTCTTGCTCAGGCTGATCTTGGTCTCACTTTTGCTCACACTGGTCTCCAACTCCTGAGCTCAAGCAATCCACTCACCTCGGCCTCTCAGGGTGCTAGGATTACAGGCATGTGCCACCTTCCTGGCCTTAGTATAATTTCTTTCATTCTTTTCTTTTTTTCTGAGACAGAGTCCCATTTTGTCACCCTTAGTTGAGTGGCATCATAGCTCACAGCAACCTCCAACTCTTGGGCTCAAGCAATTCCCTTGCCTCAACCTCCCAAGTAGCTGGAATTATAGGTGCCTGCCACAACACCTGGCTATTTTGTAGGGTCTCGCTTCGGCTCAGGTTGGTCTCGAACCTGTGAGCTCAGGCAATCCACCTGTCTCGGCCTCCCAGAGTGCTCAGTATAATTTCTTATTTGCTTCATTCCACAATTATTGGCACACAGCCACAAACTAATAATCAATATTACTTCCAAACAGTTTAAAATACTTTACAGTTTTATTTATTTATTTATTTTTTTGAGACAGAGTCTCAAGCTGTTGCCCTGGGTAGAGTGCCATGGTGTCATCATAGCTCACAGCAACCTCCAACTCTTGGGCTCAAGTGATCCTCTTGCCTCAGTTTTTCTACTTTTAGTAGAGACGGGGTTTCCCTTTTGCTCAGGCTGGTCTCCAACTTGTGAGTTCAAGCAATCTACCTGCCTGGGCCTATTTTGTGTTATTATGTGTTATGTAAAATATTTATGTGGTCAAGACCCTACCTCTTAAAAAAAAAAGAACAAAAAAACAGAGAAGAGAAATAAAATGAAAAAAATCCAGTTCTTCATTCACATTAGCCACATTTTAGGTGTTCGCTAGCTACTTCTGAAGCATTTTTATCATTGCATTAACTTTTACAGTATTGTACAATGCTGAGCCATGACTACATTGCCCAATTTGGTGGGTACTAGTCACATACGGCTATTTAAATTTAGGCCATGCACCTGCACAGTGGCTCGTGCCTGTAATCTTAGCGTTAGCAGAATTTCTTTCTTCAGTAGGTCCTTGGTCCGGGGATTTGAAGAATGAACCCATGGACCACAGATCAAGGGTAAGATAGGATTTTATTAGACAAAAAATAATACAGAAGGAGTAAAAAGCAGTAGAGCTTCTGGCAGAGGCAAAGACTCAAGGCTCTGCGCCCGTAGCTCAGTGGTTAGGGTGCCGGCCACATAACTGGGGCTGGAGGGTTCGAATCCAGCTGGGGCCTCCTAAAAAAACAATGACAACTATAAACAAAAAATAGCCAGGCATTGTGGTGGGTGCCTGTAGTCCCAGCTGCTTGGGAAGCTGAGGCAAGAGAATTGTTTGAGCCCAAGAGTTTGAGGTTGCTGTGAGCTGTGACGCCACGGCCCTCTACTGAGGGTGACAAAGTGAGACTCTGTCTCAAGAAACAAAAAACAGAGGGAAAGACCCAAGTGGGGACACCTCATGTAGGTGCTTTGTCTAGGGGTATAAAGTCTTGAGAATTATATTTGGCCAGGACTTGGTAGATGGAAAAACTTTTTCAGTGTTAATGAGCGTTATTGACGAATGAATGAATGCAGTCCTTCCAGCTCAGGGCAGAATGGTCAGGTGCTCCCTTCGTGAAATTGCCACGGCCTAGGAAAACTGGGGTCCCTGTCCAGCCTTAATGGGAAAACCCTATATCACTAGCACTCCGGGAGACCAAGATGGATTGCCTGAGCTCAGGAGTTTGAGACCAACCTGAGAAAGAGGGAGCCCTGTCTCTCAAAACAGCTGGATGTTGTGGCAGGCACCTGTAGTCTCAGCTACTTGGGAGGCTGAGGCAAGGGGATTGCTTGAGCCCAAGAATTTGAGGTTGCTGAGAGCTCTGATACCATGGCACTCTCCAAGGGGGACAGCTTGAGACTCTTGTCTTAAAAACAACAAAAAGTACCCAAGGTGCAGTCTGAACCAGCCTTTTACAAGACAGGATGTGAACCACTGTTTTCACTTGCCTGCACTTGTTTCTTTCCTCTTTTATATTTCAAATTTAAGTCTGGGCCTCAGTTTTTTTTTTTTTTGAGACAGAGTCTTACTATGTTGCCCTCGGTAGAGTGCTGTGCTGTCACAGCTCACAGCAACCTCCAACTCTTGGGCTTAAGCGATTCTCTTGCCTCAGCCTCCCGAGTTGCTGGGACTACAGGTGCCCACCACAACGCCTGGCTATTTTTTGTTACAGTTTGGCCAGGGCTGGGTTTGAACCTGCCACCCTTGGTATGTGGGACCGGTGCCCTACTCACTTAACCACAGGCACTGCCCAATATTCATTAATTTAACAAATATTTACTGAGCACCTACTACAAGTAAGAAATAATCCTGTGGGCAAAGAGAAAATGCTAATATCCTTTATTTAGTTGCCTTCCTTGTGAGGAAATAATATATGCCACTACATTTTCTATTTTTGAACATTTGGCTTTTTAGTCACTATGAGTTTTGAATATGACTTTGCTAAACATGTATCAGAATGTAAGGTCTTCAAAATCAAGCTAATTGTGCTTACTAGCTTTAAATGACGCACTGATGGCTAAATTTTGAATTATAGAAATATGGAAATGGGTGGTGCCTGTGGCTTGGTGAGTAGGGCGCTGGCCCCACGTACCAAGGGTGTCGGGTTAAACCCGGCCCCGGCCAAACTACAACAAAAAAATAGCCAGGCATTGTGGTAGGTGCCTGTAGTCCCAGTTACTCGGGAGGCTGAGGCAAGAGAATTGCCTACGCCCAGGAGTTGGAGGTTGCTGTGAGCTGTGATGCTACGGCACTCTACCAAAGGCAATAAAGTGAGACTCTGTCTTTAAAAAAAAAAAAAAAACAAACAGAAAGAAATATGGAGACAGATCAAACATCTCACCAAGGCTGCTGCTACTCACTATGTAAAGAAAAACTAATTATAGTTTATTTCAACCTTGTTTCCAATATAAGTTAAAATGCTTTAGAAATAGAAATTGGGTAGCCCATGCACCAGGTTTGAGGATGTAGCATAAATGAATATTTCTTTTCAGATTTGTAGGACTTTTATAGACATGCTGGAAGTAATTCTCTGCCAGGTATTTATAAGCAGCAGAGGTGATGGATTTAAAAATCTCCCCAAAGTAGCTATACTCCCTAGAAGTCTTTTAGGTGTAAAACGTATCCGGCGTGTAGCTGACAAGATGCAACCTAGCAGCACAAATTTGTTGCCCTCCTGTCTATTTCTTTTTATGAAGAGCGAAGTGGCTCTGGACCAGTCCATCCAGCCATAGGCACCCCCCCCCCACCTCCACCCTCACAACTCTTATTTTAACACTTTTCCAGTTTATAGTGGTTCTGTGTTGTCAGATTCCCCAACTAGAGAGAAATTTCCTTAGGATGTTTGACAATGGCAAACTTTGATGTCTGCTGGGCACTGTTAACCACAGAGCAGATAATGTCCCTGCCCTCCGGGAGCTAAGAGTGTTGGAGAAAAGCCACCAGCAGTATGGTGGGTTTTGTCCTACAGGGGGGTGGTATTTTGTCAGGACACAGGGCATGAGTCCCTGATGCAGTCTGGGGAAGAGAAAGAGTGTGTGGGAATGGTGGCTCCTGCCTGTCATCCTGGCACTCTTGGGGACTGAGTCAGGTGGACTTCAAGATCAGCTTGCGCAAGAGACCATGTCTCTACAAAAAAAAAAAATCAAAAAACTAGCCAGGCACAGTGGTGCAAGCCTGTAGTCTCAGCTACTGAGGAGGCTGAGGCAAGAGGATTGCTCAAGCCCAAGAGTTTGAGGTAGTTGTCAGTTGTGAAGACACTTTGACACTATCTAGGGTGATAGTTGAAACTCTGTTCCCCAACCCTCCGAAAAAACAAAATTGGGCTTGGCACCTGTAGCTTAACAGCTAGGGTTCCAGCCACATATACTGGAGCTGGCAGGTTTGAGCCCAGCTCAGGCCTGCCAAATAACAATGACAACTATAACCAAAAAATAGCTGGGGGTTGCGGTGGGTGCCCGTAGTCCTGGGTACTTGGGAGGCTGAGGCAAGATAATGTCTTAAGCCCAAGAGTTGGAGGTTGCTGTGAGCTGTGATGCCACAGCACTCTACCGAGGATGACATAATGAAACCCTATCTCCAAAAAAAAGAAAAAATTGAAATTTCTTGTGCTCGACCCATGGATTTTGGTGAACAACTGAAGAGGTTATTACTGAATGATACATGAATTAAAAAAAAAAAAGTGGGTAGTTTCACTGGGAAGCATGTGTTTTCAGTGCGGAGTGAAGGGGTAAAATGGATTTTAAATTTCTTGGAAGAAAGGAGGAAACCAAGTTCCTTACAATCTTCTCTTTTATTGCTTTGATTCTTAAACTTGTGGAATATGTACGAACAGTACTGTGGTTGGAAGAGACCTCCCCGAGCCTGTCTCTACCCGCTTGCCCACCCCTGCCCCCACGATCCTCATGCGTGTTTGCTGAGCTTTCTGGCCCACTGGCTCCCACAGTGGGAAGCCGCCCTGGGTGGGATACAGCTTGGAGTTGGATCGTATCCTGCCATTGAAGTTCACGTCACTGGAGGTTCCGTTTGAAAGCTGTGGCAGGATATGTCCCCTGGTCAGGTACACATTTCTGGCCACTTCCCTCAGACAGGAGCGGGTGTCATGGTGTAGAGGTTTCCTCTGTTCACAAGTCGCATGAACTGGGATCTTGTGGTGAAATGCAGATGTGACTGTGGAGCCAGACATAACAAAAAGTGTTTGGAGGCCTTTGATGTCTTCCTGTGAGTTCCAAGTATTTTTCCTCCTTCCTTTCCTTGTTTGGACTCCCTGCCTCTCCCGCTTCTGCCCCCCCTTCCCACCCGCTCACTCCTCTCCTGCTCTTCCATTATAGATGAGGTCATTATGGTTTGGAGCCAAGAGAAGTGCATTCCTGTAACTTTAAATCTCCACACTCAATTTGTGAGTCCTTTTTATAGAAGATGGTTATACTTTATGGTTGCAGGACAGCTTACTTAATTGTGCTGTTTTAGAATGCAAGCATGAGCTCACTGGAGGAATTCTGTCGATCTGTGAGTAGGGCTTAGTGGTCTCGCACTTCTGATTCTCACTTATTTCAGATTTCTAATTGCTTTCAAGTCCATTATGGGATGTGAAAAATGGTCTGAATTTGATTAGGCTATCAGACACTTGATTAGATTTTCTGTGCCTGGCTCTTTGGGCACCTGGCTTCCCCACGATGTACATGGAAGCCGTGTTACTGCTGGAAGGAGAAAGATCAGGGGAGGCTCATTCTTTTCTGCCAGCAAGGTGAGGTGTTAGGAAGCTATGAAGGAGGAGTTTTTTTTAATATAAGCTCTGTCATGAAATCATAATGGCGAGATGAAGGAGGGTGAAGAGAATGTGATATGGGGGAAAGAGAGGAAGGAAACAGATGTATGCGAGGTAGGAAGACACCAATGGCAGGGCTGGCCTCTCTGCTGACCTGGGTCCTGTACTGTAGGAGGCCAGCAGGTGTTTAGTGAAAGCAGGGACCACGGGGACTCTGGGTATTGCCTCTGCTCCTGGATGACTGTAGGCAGAACAATCCCCTCCTCTGGGCCCTGGTCTCTTCCACTGGGCGTTAGTGACAACATTCTGCTAATCTTAGACTTTCTTCCAGGGAGGAGAGGAAGTGTTCCTAGATCTTTTTCTTTAAGCAGGTTTTAACCCTTTGATCTAGTCTTCTGATAGGTGAGAGCCTGGCTTCCTCTGCCTTTTACTAACAGCATGACTGTGGGGCCCCATGGAACCAGTCTGAATCTGTTTTTCTCCAACTGTAACCTGAGCATAGTGAAACTTTTCTGTACGGGTTATGTCATTGAGAATGTTTGCTGTGATGGGTTGTAATTGGACATGAAGTACAGGAAAAGTGGGGGCCTGTTCCTTGGCCAGGTACCCCTCTCTGGCTGATTTCTGAGGGGAGTGTATGGCTGGGAACAGTTACACAAAATGAATTTACTTTTCCACTTTTTGGTTTGGCCCATATTCCTGTAGACTCCTGGCGCACTATACCAAGTATGAATTTCTTTTGTTTAGGGTAGGGCAGCTTTTATTTATTTGTTTTTTTTTTTTTTAGACCGAGGCTCACTATGTCGCCGCCCTCAGTAGAGTGCTATGGTATCACAGCTCATAGAAACCTAATCACATCATCAAACTCTGGGGCTTAAGAGATTCTCTTTGTCTCAGCCTCCCAAGTAGCTGGGACTACAGGCACCTGCCACAACGCCCAGCTATTTTTTTTTTTTGTTGTTGCTGCAGTTGTCACTGTTGTTTAGCTGGCTCAGGCCGGGTTTGAACCCACCAGCCTGGGTGTATGTGGCTAGTGCCCTACCCACTGAGCTACGGGCACTACCAGCTTTTTTTCTGAAGCATAGTCTCACTCTGTCACCCTGGGTAGAGGGCCATAATGTCATCATAGCTCACAGGAATCTCTGTCTCTTGAGCTCAAGGGATCCTCTTCTTTCAGCCTGCCCAGTAGCTCGGAATACAGGTGACCACCACAATGTCTAGCTGGTTTGTCCATTTTTAGTAGAGACACAGTCTTGCTCTTGCTTAGGCTGGTCTCATACTCCTGAGTTCAAGCAGTCTACCTGCCTCAGGCTCCCAGAGTGCCAGGAGTCCAAATTGGTGCAAACTGTGCCTCCTTCAGGAAGAAATGTGTACCAGAGAAACGGGCAGTGACCTGTCACCAGCTTTACCTCATCAGTTGGTGGCAGACAGAGCATGCCCAGAAAGACTGACCCTGCCAGGGACCACATCCTTAACCCCTTGCTCATCTTGGTGAAAATGTCCTTTAGTAGCTTAATACAATGTCTTTGGATTTGTCCAGTTCCTGACGCGTTTCTTTCCCCTTGAAGGGCAGAGATGCCTTCAGTTCCTTCCTTTTGGGAATGAGGGACTAAACTACATAAAGTAAAACAGTCCTGTGAAGAGCAATCTAGCAAAATAAGTAAATTTGAAGATGTTCATGCCCTAAGACCAGCAGCTCCATTCTTGAGTGTATTTCCAGAGCAAATGATTCCTTTACACTTCCTTAGAAAAATAGTTATATTTGTAGAATGACTTTGTCTCAAAATAAATAAATAAATATGTACATATATATGAACTAAATATAATGTATAATCAACATGCATTCATGTATCTAGCTGGCACATTAAGAAGTAAAATATTAGGCTGGGCGCCTTGGCTCATGCCTGTAATCCCAGCACTCTAAAAACAGACGGGTGTTGTGGTTTTGTCGTTTAGCTGGCCTGTGCTGGGTTTGAACCTGGCTCCCTGGTTGTATGTGGCTGGCGCCATAACCACTGTGCTATGGGCACCGAGCCATGGCCTATTTTTTTTTTCATTAAAAAAAAATTTTTTTTTGAGACAGAGTCTCACTATGTCACTCTCAGTAGGATGCTATGGCTTGTCACCCTTGATAGGGTGATGTGGTGTCACAGCTCACAGCAACCTCAAACTCTTGGGCTTAAGCTATTTTCTTGCCTCAGCCTGCCAAGGAGCTGGGACTACAGGTGCCTTTGTTGCAGTTGTCATTGCTGTTTCCAGGCCTGGGCTGAGTTTGAATCCATCAGCATGGGTATATGTGGCTGGTGTCCTACCCACTGAGCCGTAGGTGCCACCTATTTAAATTCTTTTTAATTGGTTCTTGTTCTTTGCCCAGACTGGGTACGGTAGTATGACCATAACTGTCTGCAACCTGAACTCTTTTTTTTTTTTTTGCAATTTTTGGCCAGGATCGGATTTGAAGCTGCCACCTCTGATACATGGGGCCAGCGTCCTATTCCTTGAGCCACAGGCGCCGCCCCCTGGAACCTGAACTCCTGTGCTCAAGGTGTCCTCCTGCCTTAGCCTTCCAAGTAGCTGGGACTATAGGCATGCCCCAGTATGCCCGGCTAATTTTTTTAATGTTTTGTAGTGAGGGAGTCTTGCTATGTTGCTCAGGCTGGTCTCAAACTCCTGGCTTTAAGTGATCCTCCTGCCTTCCAAAGTACTGGGATTATAGGTGCAAGCTGCTATGCCCAGCCAGCCTTCTACTTAATTATATTCTAAACATCATATAAAAAGTTAAAAAAATTAAAAATAAAATAAGCTGTGAGAGAGAAATCCGATATCAGGCCGGAGAGCCAGGCAGGGGTCTGATGGTTGGCTGCCTTGTGGGCCATTTTACAGTTTGACTTTCATTCTGAGGCCAAGGGGGGAACCACTGAAAGGTTTTAGACATGGAGAATGATCTCATTGCTTGGACATTCAGAACACCACTCCTGTTGTAGCAGGATTGATGTGGGAGGGTGAGTGGACCTGGCAGAGTGGTCAGGGGAAGGTTGCAGCAGTCCAAACTGGGGCTCCCCTGACCCTCCCCCACCTCTTCCCCCCCCCCCCACCTCGCTGGCCTTGTCCCTCACGGCCGTCTCTGATTCTTCTTCTTCAGCCCTTTCAATGTTGCTATTTCCCAGAGTGTTTCTCCTTTGCTTTCTTTTCTTCTCAATTTTAAATTACGTGACTTAGTGAGTTTATTTACATCCCCCAACTACCACCTTTATGCATTTTAGTCCCAAATGTATTCCTCCACCTCAGTCCTTTCTCCCGGCTCCAAACTGCCTACTGGACGTATCTTCTTGGCTGTCTCGTAATTAAACAAAATCCAGCATGTCCAAAATGGGGGTTATTTATATTTTCCAAATGTGCCTTTTTCTCCTGCCGTCAGATCTGAATTAAGCATACTGCTGTATTATTTAACTGTCTTATCCAGAAAGCTGGGTATTATTTTAGATTCCTTTGTCCACTTCCTTAACTAGTTTCTGTGGTAGGAATGAAGGGTAAGATTCTGGTGTGTGATGTGTTCAGGGACCCGGGAATGTTCTTGCCCTGCCACTCAGCTTTCTCCTCCCTGTTTGAGAGATTTCAATGATCTCATTCCTAGCAAGATATCTGCATGAGAGCATACCACACAGTCTTGGTATGAACTTGATCTGGTTTCTGCTGGCTTCTCCATCCTCGTCTGCTGCCTTTTCTTTTATACTCTATGTTGCAGCAACAGCCTACCACGTGAACCATGAACAGGGAAACTGGGAAATTGTAGCTAAATGTACCTTCCTTTACAAAATATTCATTACAAAAGTTTACAAAGAGGTGGCCAACACATAGAGAATGTTGTTACAAGTACTTTGTAAAATTTTTATTAATTTATTTTTTATTGTTTGGGATTCATTGAGGGTAGAAAATTAGGTTACAGTGATTGCATTTGTTAGATAAAGTCTCTCTTATAATTGTGTCCCACCCCCTGGAGGTATGCCGTACACTGTGACCCTCCACCCCCTCCCTCTTTCCCTCTTCCCACTGGCTCATCTGCTGTCTTCATATAAGAATAGAGTACAGTGGATTCTTGCTAATGGATATTTTGCAGATAAAGGTGCATTTATTTTCAGTCTCCCATCCCCTCTGCCCATGTGTGGGAACTTTTGGGACACCCTGTATTTGAAATCTCTGACAGTGCCTATTGTTTTAGAGCTCAGTGTCTCAGTATGTGATAGTCCTCCTTCCTGAAATGCCTTTCCTTACTTGCCTGTATGGTGAATTTAGTGGTTTTTTTAGACCTGTCCATTTTGACACTTGTCTTGCTGTGCCTCAATTATGTGTTTGTATGTCTATTTATCATCCCAGTCTCTGAGGCATAGCCTGCCTGTTCATTTTGCATGGTGGGCACTCAGCAGGTGTGTTTGGGTCCCAGTGGGCACTCAGCAGGTGTGTTTGGGTCACGGTGGGCATTCAGCAGGTGTGTTTACGGTCACGGTGGGCACCCAGCAGGTGTGTTTGGGTCACGGTGGGCACTCAGCAGGTGTGTTTAGGGTTGTCTACCCAACAAGCTTTGTCTCTTTCCCTCCCTTTTTGTCCTTGGGCTAAGATTGTTTGAAGTTAGCTGTAGATTATTTAAACAAATATTCCAAGGAAAGAATACATTGTAAATTCTTAGGGCAGATATTCTGTCTTCTGCTGTTGTGGTATTTTCCACCTTGCTTAGCAGCTCTGGACACAAAGTACATGCTTAAGGAATGAACGGAAAAATGATGGAAGCGATAAAAACTGAGGAAGAGTGGACAGTGTAAAAGTCTGAAGCAAGGACAAACTCCAAGAAGCTCTTAAAAGTAAACAATTACACCTTCTGGTGATATAATAGACCTCTGGAAATCAAGACAGATAACTTTAGGTACCTCATCTCTTCTTTCTTTCTTTCTTTTTTTTTTTTTTTTTGAGACAGAGTCTCCCTTTGTGGCTCTCAGTACTGTGTCATGGAGTCACAGCTCATAGAACCTCAGACTCTTGGGCTTAAGCGATTCTCTTGCCTTAGCCTCCCAGTAGCTGGGACTAGAGGCGCCCGGCACAACGCTCGGCTATTTTTAGAGACAAGGTCTCTTGCTATGGCTCAGGCTGGTCTTGAACCCGTGAGCTCGGACAGTCTGCCCGCTTCAGCCTCCCAGAGTGCTAGAATTACAGGTGTGAGCCACCTGCCTGGCCCTCTTCTCTTTTTTCCACTTACCTTTGACACATACAACATGAGAAGGTTGGACTACCTGAGGGGTCTCCTTCTGGCTCCCTCGGAGAATCCTAAGGGGAGCTAAAAGAATGCCAGTCTTGAGCCCTACTCTAGAGCCCTCTGGTAAATGGTCTGGGTTGGGGCCTAAGATTATTATTATTATTATTTTTTGGCTGGGGCTGTGTTTGAACCTGCCACCTCCCGTAAACGGGCCGGCACCCTACTCCTTTGAGCCACAGGCGCCACCCCAAGATTATTTTTTTTAATGGCTCTCTTGTTGATTCTAGTGTGCAGCCAGCACTGGAAAGCTAGTGAGTTAAATGAACTCTGAGATTTATCTGATAATGAACTCACATTTTATGCTTCTCTAATTTTTTTTGAGACAGAGTCTCACTTTGTCACCCTCAAGAGAGTGGGACATAGCTTGCAGCAACTGCAAGCTTTTGGGCTCAAGTGATTCTCTTGTCTCAGCTTCCCAAGTAGCTGGAACTACAAGTGTCCACCACAACATCCGGCTATTTTTTAGAGATGGGAGGGTCTCGCTCTGGCTTAGGCTGGTCTCGAACCTGTGACCTCAGGCAGTCCACCTGCCTTGGCCTTCCAGAGTGACAGGATTATAGGCGTGAGCCACTGCACCCGGCCTAATTTTTTTTTTTTTTTTAAGTTCATGGAAGCATTTGTATAGAGAACATTTTTTTAAAAAATGCTGGCCTGTTCTCGGTTCTGGCCCCTGCCCTGACCCTTCCGGGACCTGTCTTCATTTCCTTTTAAAAATTTCTTCCTTATGGATCTTCAAGCTTTCTCTCTGTTGACTGTTGCTTATCTTCCAAACACATTTAATTTTTTTGATCCTTTTTTTTAGAGACAGAGTCTTACTTTATTGCCCTCGATAGAGTACAGTGGCATCACAGCTTACAGCAACCTCCAACTCCTGGGCTTAGGAGATTGTCTTACCTCAGCCTCCTTAGTCGCTGGGACTGCAGGCACCTGCCACAATGCCTGGCTATTTTTTACTGCCGTTTGGCCGGGGCCAGGTTTGAACCTGCCACCCTCAGTATTTGGGGCCAGCACCTACTCACTGAGCCACAGGCGCCGCCCCATTTTTTTTTGATCCTTTTAACAGAGCAGTGAAGCCCACTCTCAAGTGCTGCTCGCCTTTCAATCTCTTCACACATCCCTGCTCTCCTCTCTTTCCTCGTGGTTTGAACGAGCGGTTTGTGCTGGGTGCGTCTCTCCCTCATCTTCTGCTCACTCAGCCCACTGAAGTCTGACTTTGGACTTTGCCGCTGGCAAGTTTTCCTTCAAAGATTAGCAGCTTCCAGCTCACCAGTCACACTGTGTCTCCTCGGTCACCTGCCACTTCTCTCTGCAGTTTCTGGCGCTGCAGTATGGCTGATCTCTTCTTTCTTGAAGTGTGTTTCTGCTCTTAGCTCTGTGCCTTGGCACTGTCCTAATTCTTATCTTTGACTAGTGTATCTCACTGGGGAAGTACGGAATTTCTTTATCCGTTTACATTCATTTGTTCAATAAACTTATTGAGTGACAACGAAGTTCCTATTATCTCTTGCTGTGCAACAAATCACCACCAGGTTAGTGGTTTAAAACACGCACATTTATTATCTCACAGTTTTATCAATCAGGAGTCTGAGTACGGCTTAGCTATGTCCCCCGCGTCGGAGCCTCTCACAGGTGGCAGGCTCACCTGAAGACTCAACTGAGATAGGACCCACTTCCAAGATGTGTGATTCTGAAGTACAGGCAACCTTGAAAATCAGTGCTTCTAGAAAGGCAGTGGAAGAAATCAGGTATCCAGGTATCTCAGAGAAAGAGAGGAGGAGAAAATGTTATACATCTACTGAATAAAGAGAATCTAAACCTAGAGTTAATGGTGAATTTTTTTTTTTTTTTTTTTTTGTTACACAGAGTCTCACTTTATCACCCTTGGTAGAGTGCCGTGGTGTCACAGCTCATAGCAACGTCCAGCTCTTGGGCTTAGGCGATTCTCTTGCCTCAGCCTCCTGAGTAGCTGGGACCACAAGCACCTGCCACAATGCCCAGCTATTTTTTTTTTTTTTGCGGTCTGGCCGGGGCAGGGGTGTACTCATCATCCTCGGTATACGGGGCCCGTGCCCTACTCACTGAGCCACAGGTGCTGCCCTTAATGGTGAATTTTTATTTATTTATTTGTTTGTTTGTTTATTTTTAAGACAGAGTCTCATTCTGTCACCCTGGGTGACATGGCATCCTAGTTCAGAACAACCTTAAACCTTCAAGTGATCCTCTTGCCTCAGCCTCCTGAGTAGCTGGGACTACAGGTACCCACCACAATGTCTGGTTATTTTTAGAGATGAAGTCTCACTCTTATTCAGGTTAGTGTCAAACTCCTGAGCCCAGGCAATCCACCTGCCTCAGCCTCCCAGTGTGTTAGGATTATAGGAGTAAGCCACCGCACCTGGCCTGGTGAGTTTTTTAAAAAAGCAATACATACAGACACACAGATATGTGCACATTTCAAATAGTGTGTGACATAGTTAAGTAATCATCCATGTCATCATCAATGAAATAGGAAATGTGTCTTTGTGAGAAAGGAGGGGATCAGAAATGTAAAAGAGAATAAAAATGTAGTCTCTCATGCAGTACCTGTGGCTCAGTGAGTAGGGCCCCCTATACTGAGGGTAGAGGGTTCAAACCCAGCCCTGGCCAAACTGCAACAAAAAAAATAGCCAGGTGTTGTGGCAGGTGCCTGTAGTCCAGCTACTCAGGAGGCTGAGGTAAAAGAATCGCCTAAGCCCAAGCGTTGGAGGTTGCTGTGAGCTGTGAAGCCACTGCATTCTACCGAGGGCAACAAAGTGTGAGACTTTGTCTTTGGAAAAAAAATGTAGTCTCTCAAAATCCAACAATTAAGTTCTTGTGCACATGAAAAAATAAAACAAAATAAAGAACTGCCTGGAATAATTAGCATTTTGCTTTGTGTTTAACAAGTGTGTGTGTTAAAGGTGCAAATTGCTTGCAAGTTATTCTGATTTCCTCCTTTATTTTCTAGGAATATTTTGAAAACAATTGCTCTGGGTCAGATGTTGTCCTTGTGTATATGTGGAACGGCCATCACCAGCCAGTATTTGGCAGAAAGATACAAAGTAAACACTCCCATGCTCCAGAGCTTCATCAACTATTGCTTACTGTGCCTCGTTTACACCTCGATGCTGGCATTTCAGTCAGGTACGTCCAAGGCGGGAATTAACCTTTTCTTTCTTTTTTGTTTTGATGCAGAGTCAGTCTCACTCTGTCATTTTGGGTAGAGTGCTATGGCGTCACAGCTCACAGCAACCTCAAACTCTTGGACTCAAGTGATCCTCTTGCCTCAGCCTCTGAGTAGCTACAGGCACCTGCCACAACACCCAGCTAGTTTTTCTATTTTTGGTAGAGATGGGGTCTCCCTCTTGCTCAAGCTGGTCGCAAACTCCTGAGCTCAAGCAATCTACCAGCCTCAGCCTCTCAGAGAACTAGGATTATAGGTGTAAGCGACCATGCCAGGCTTGTTAATCCTTTTTTAAAATCAACCTCAGTGCATGTGAATTGTATTAGTATGTGTCTATTTTAAAGAAAATAGAAACAAATGTTTCACATTATGGGAAAAGAAAAAAACATCTTAAGGCAAAGGCACCGAATGTGGTAAGAGCTTTAGGAGTTGGAAGTAGAACTGGTATGTGGTTATCAACCCTGATTTTGCTCTTCTCTGGAAGCATGGGCTGTTAGGAAGTGAGTGAAATTCATAAATATGTCAGTACAGTCCCCCTAAGATTGTTCAAAAGTCTCAGACTCCTGGCCTCAAGCAGTCCTCTGGAGGCCTCAATCTTCCAAAGTGAAAGACCAGGCCTTGGTTATAGGCCTGGCCAATGAATTTGAATATATAGAATTGGGGGATGGGGAGGGATAAAAGATGTTTCTTGAATGGTGCCACTAAGCCTTTTCCTAAACTTATCACTGACTCAAGTTTCATGAAGGATTTTGTTTGAAGAAGCCCATGAATGGAAGTTAAATTACCAATTAATTTATAGAAAACATTTTATTTCCTAGGCTAGTCTGTGGCTTGTTCAGAAATAGGATGACATCTGAGTTTGTATCTGGATATTATATTTCTGTTGCAGTGAAAAGGAACTTTTTCTTTCTTTCATTTTTTAAAATCTTTATTTATTTATTTATTTATTTATTTACCACAGTTTTTGGCCAGGGCTGAGTTTGAACCCACCACCTCCGGTATATGGGGGTGGCGCCCTACTCCTTTGAGCCACAGGCGCTGCCCCCATTTTTTTTTTTTTTTTTGAGTGGGGTCTCCCTATGTTGCCCGGGCTGGTCTCAAACTCTCAGGCTGAAGTGATCCTCCTGCCTCAGCCTCTCCAGTAGCTGGGGTTGCAGGGGCATGCCATTGCACCTGGCTAGGAAAGGGGATCTAACCACTTTTCTCCTACTTTCTTTCTGGTGCTTTCATTGAACATTTAGTCTATGATGATAGCTTAACTTGGGTTTCATACTAGAAAAGCTTTGACTCTAAAAACTTTGAGCTGTTGTAGGAGTTTGAGTTATGAGCAATGGAAATTAGGAAGGGCTCCATTTGATATGCAAAGTAAACACTGGCTTTGGCTCTTTAATTTCAAAATTAACAAACATGATATCATTTTCAAGTAACATGTACTAACTGAGATTTCTTTCAACCAGGCAGTGATAACCTTTTAATAATCTTGAAAAGAAAGTGGTGGAAGTACATTCTGCTGGCCTTGGCAGATGTGGAAGCTAATTACCTGATGGTCAGAGCCTACCAGTACACAACATTAACCAGTGTGCAGGTAAGAGGGGTGCCCTCTGATGGTCAGAGCCTACCAGTACACAATGTTAACCAGCGTGCAGGTAAGAGAGGCGCCCTCTGATGGTCAGAGCCTACCAGTACACAGCTTTAACCAGTGTGCAGGTAAGAGGGGGGCCCAGCCTACCAGTGCACAGTGTTAACCAGTGTGCAGGTAAGAGGGGCACCCTCTGACTTCTGTGGATTTTATAGCTTCAAGAGAAGAACATGAACTCATACGTGTGTTAACTTTTATTGAAAACCTGTTCACTTGGAGAGAACCCAAGCACAGGTGGATGGTATGTGTCTCCCAGGGGAGCATCTGCTGTAAAGAGTAACGTTTTCTGGAATTAGTAAAAATATAAATAAGTAAATGAGCTCTCAAACTGCTAATGCTGTCCCAGATTAGAACAGTTCCTACCTAAATAAACATAAATATTTAGTTGGCAGTTGATGCTGTGATGTTGATAAGAGTTCTGTCTTGTGTGCTGCTCAAACATGGCATATGAAAGTAAATATACCTGGCTGGGTGCGGTGGCTCACGCCTGTAATCCTAGCACTCTGGGAGGCTGAGGCAGGTGGATTACTTGAGTTCAGGAGTTGGAGACCAGCCTGAGCAGGAGAGAGACCCCATGCTTTATCCGGGCTTGGTGGCGCATGCCTACAGTCCCAGCTACTTGGGAATCTGGGGCTAGACGATCTCCCTTGAGTCAAGAGTTTGAGGTTGCTGTGAGCTGTGATGCTGGGGCACTCCACCCAGGGCAACTTGAGTGAGACTCTGTCTCAAAAAAAAAAAAAAGAAAAGAAAGTAAATATACCTTTGTATAACACTATACAAAGGATATTCATGACAAAGGAACCACTGGAAGGAATTTTGGGGAGAGGTGGTAGCCAAAGGTAAAACTCCCATCCCTATTTTGCTATTAGATTTATTTTTGCTGGACTGAAAGAAAAATGTCCCTACATCGCAGTGCTTTTCAACTTTACGCAGCTGAGGAAGACTGATTTCAGTTGTCTCAATGTTAGCAAAGCATGGGATGTGTCCTGACACTGACTTACTGTTAAAAACAACAAAATGTTTTATAAAGGGAAGTGAATGTGAGATAGACTCCAATGCCAAGTTTAGTTGTCACAGTTTAATGAATTTATAACGTTCTGATGCATCACTTTTCTTACTGTGCAAAAAACAGACGTGTTCTTTTCTTTTTCTTTTTTTTTTTTCTGAGGCAGAGTCTCAGTCTGTTGCCCAGGCTAGAGTGCCCTGGCATTAGCTTAACTCCTAGCAACCTTTAACTCCTGGGTTCATGTGAACTGGGTTGCTGTGAGTCAGGCTGATGCCTCAGCCTCCTAGAGATGTCTGCTGCAATGCCTGGCTAATTTTTCTACATTTTGGTAGAGTCTTGCTCTTGCCCAGGCTGGTCTCCAACTTGTGAATTCAAGGGATCCTCCTGCTGAGGCCTAAGCCTCCCAGAGTGCTTCAGTTATAGGCATGAGTCATAACGCCTGTTCCACAGACATGTTCTTATTTGCTCTCCAAATTTTAGAGATCAGGAAAATTAGAATGAAAATAGACTTATTTTACTTGGAAAAGATATAGATTGATGAACACTTAGTATTTTTCCATGGTTACTAACAGAATGCATTTTATAAAGTACCATTGTGCTTGCTTTGTCGTTAGAAAAGCTAGAAATTAGGAAATACTTTGTTATGACAGAAATCATAGGAGGTACATAAAGAACCCAGAATTTCATAAAAGTTAAAACCACGAGTTTCCCTAGGATGAAGTTTACCACAAACAGGAGGTGTCGGCACAGTTAGCACCGAGCACGACACATCAGCAGGTAGAGATTGGTTTTTCTAGTCACATCTACTCTCACGATCTCACACACATTTTAATTAATTACAATTTCCCGAAATTTTGCTGTCTAATAATGAAAGAATGTGTGGATTGGTATGAGATCTAAACACAGATAACCAAAACACTTACAGTTTGGATTTTTGGTACTAAAACTCACGCCTTGTACCATCAACGATTTCTTTCTTTCTTTCTTTTTTTTTGCGGTTTTTGGCCGGGGCTGGGTTTGAACCCACCACCTCCGGCATATGGGGCTGGCGCCCCACTCCTTGAGCCACAGGTGCCGCCTAACGATTTCTTTCATCCTAGCCTCTTAGTGAAACTTAAGCATTGGGTGTCAAAAGTCATGTAATGGGGTGACGCCTGTGGCTCAGTGAGTAGGTTGCTGGCCCCATATACCGAGGGTGGTGGGTTCAAGCCCAGCCCCAGCCAAATTGCAACAAAAACATAGCCGGGCATTGTGGCGGGCATCTGTGGTCCTAGCTACTTGGGAGGCAAGAGAATCGCCTAAGCCCAAGAGCTGGAGGTTGCTGTGAGCTGTGATGCCATGGCACTCTACTGAGGGCGACAAAGCGAGACTCATCTCTAAAAAAAAAAAAAAAAAGTCATGTACTTATATCGTCTTAGTAAGGAACATATTATAAAAAGGCATCTAAACTAAAGCTCCTGATAGCAGCAGAGGTCCCTGGTCCTGGAATAATTCAAACTGGTTCTCTACTTGAGTAAATCTCTGGTCTGGGTAATCTGAGAGGGTGGAAATTTGGATTAGGTAAGTCTTTGAACCTCCTTCTTAAGGATTTCTTTGAAGACTCTGTAATTGCAAACAGTGGTGAGGTAGTTCCTGTGACGTTCATGATGTGGCTGGTAGGTTTCTGCTCGAGTCCCACTGTACAGCCACACCGGCCGGTTCCCCACCCACAGACTGCTTTGTCTCTGCTGCCATGTTCTTTCTAGAACGCAATCCTTTTTGAACACCTCCTCGCATTCTCTAAGGCCTAATTCAATTTCACTTTCTTTTCTTTCCTATATTTGTACCTCTAATAAGGTCCAACTCATTTTTATACTCATGTCCCCAGGATCTTACTGTGACTGTATAATCGTTTTGAAATATTAAATTAAATGAGACTCTTGGAACTGAAAACATCAAAGAGAAGATACCCATCGCCAGGAACACCTTCCGCAAAAGAGGTTCATGTGAATGAATGAATGACGGTGACGGCATCAGATGAGCAATCTTGGAATGTTAGACTGGGAGGGGGCCTGTGCGATTATGTGCTGTGATCTCTTTATTTCATATTTCACTCCAAGACTGATGAGCTAGAACCGGCCAGTGGCAGGACTCGGGCCTGAGCCCTCTGGAGCTCTGAGCGTGACATAGGCAATTCCCTTACGATAGGGCCACTCATTGCTCACCAAAAATTGTTAAAGATAGAGCAGATTTAACTTTGATTTTAGGACGCAAGGATAGGGAGTCTTCTGTGATAGTTTTTAGAGTGTATTTTTCTACTACTTTTTTTGTTTAAGAAATGTAGTTCAGACTTTGTTAAGCCATCATGGCTGATTCTGCTGGTGTCTTCCGGGACAAGCTATTATCCTTCCCATCATTTAATGGTTTGTTATTCAGGCAGGCTCAATAAAGCACTTAGGAAATTAGAATTCTGCAGCTGGAATAAGAAACCAGGCAGGATGCCTATTCCTCCACGTGGTGTGCTGGACTCCAGTGATGATGCCGATGTGAAAGGCAGCGAGCAAGCAGCTGTGGACAGGACCGAATGGACGGCTGGAGATGGAGGGGCCTGACGTGTCTATGACTAAACAGTTCTAGAGAGAATCAGTGACGAGGTCTAAAAAATAGACAACAGGATGAAAATAAAACAGTTTTGGGAGTATTAGTAGTAGTATTAGGAATACATTTTTTCATCTAATACACTTGAATGCATTAAGGTATCCCTATTCACATAAAATTTGTGAATTCAAGACTTGAGTGGCTGGACATGGTGGCTCATGCCTATAATCCTAGCACTCTTGAAAGGCTGAGGTGAGTGGATTGTTTTAACTCAGGAGTTGGAGACCAGCCTAAGTGAGCGTGAGACACCATCTCTACTAAAAATACAAAAATTAGCCAGGCACCTATAGTCCTAGCTACTTGGGAGGCAACAGGATTACTTAAACCCAGGGGTTTGGGGTTGCTGTTAACTATGACACCACAGCACTCTATGCAGGGCAATATAGTGAGACTCTGTCTCAACACAAACAAACAAATAAACAAAAAAACCCCAAAAGACCTGAGTGAGTGCCATCTTTGTTTTTCTTTTATCTTGTAAATGATCTCAGATTAATTGTAATTTTGGCATGCCTTTCAGATGGGCAGTATTAGGGTATAGCAGGTGTTTTCTGGACCAAGATCATAGGTGCTAGAGGAGCATGTGATAGAGGTGAGAAGAGCGTTTGCTCTGAGCAGTGCCTGTCTTCCAGGGTGTGGCTGGACTGTGTCAGGAGGCAGGTGTGCGCCTCTCTCAGTAACCGTACTGCTCAGTAGCACTTAGCAGCCCAACTGCAGTTAAACAATCTGGTGATAAGATTTTTTATTCTGTCTTTTCTAGTTCCTATCTATTCTGCTCAAGTGAGGTCTCTTCCCAGCTCTTCTCACAGTGCATTGCACGTTTGAAATGTTTAATAAATATTTTCTCCCTGACTGAATGGATGCACACAGGAAAGACAGTCTGCCTCCAGGGCTGACGGATAAACACTAGTGGGACTGGAGAGGGAAATCACAGGTCCGTGGGCCGAATTGTGCGATTCAGCAACTGGCTTTCCCATTTTTAACTGTGTGACTTGTGGTGACCTATTTCTCCTTTTATAGCTTCATTTTCTCATCTATAAAATGAAGTTGTAACATCAGTCTCATAGAGTTGTCGTGAGGATTAAAGTAATCCAGATGGAGCCTTTAGTCCAGGCCTGGCAGTGACAAATGCTGCACAAATACTGACTCCTATTCTTACTTATTTGCCCATCTTTTAGCTAATGAGCGATGTTTTCAGCTGTTTGTTTCTCTTTTCACGCAGCTTCTGGATTGCTTTGGGATTCCCGTGTTGATGGCTCTCTCGTGGTTCATTCTTCATGCGAGATACCGAGTCATCCACTTCATCGCTGTGGCTGTCTGTCTGTTGGGTGTAGGAACCATGGTTGGTGCAGACATATTAGCAGGGAGGCAAGACAGTTCAGGTAAGAGGGTGTAACTTATTTGTGGTTTAGTCACAGAAGAGTTTTGCTTATGTTTTTCATATAGCAAAAGGCAGAAAATGTGTCCTGGTTAGCTACCTTTTAAATTTTATTTTCAGATTTACTTCTTTTTGGTATTTTGTAACCACTCCCACAAAGGAATAATAATAATCTTTGTGATAATGTTTTTTTTCCCTCATACATTTGGATTGGATACTTGAAAATCTATGGTAGATTCTTGGTTTTTTTTTGTTGTTGTTTTGAAAGGAGACTTAGTCTTTATGGAATAACCTCTTTTTAGGCCTCTCATCCTCTCTGGATGAGGACACTCTGATCTACTTTGCACCAAATTCAGACAATTGATAGCATAAGTATAAAATCTAATTAAAGTCTACAAATTCCCCCAATCTACAAATGGTTTCAGTGTCTCCTTGAATTAAGAGAAAATTACCTTGAAGTAAGTTCCTTCCTTATACTGATATGACCCCTTTTTTTTTTGAGACAGAGTCTCACTCAGTTTCCCTGGAGTTGAGTGCTGTGGCATCATAGCTCACAGCAACCTCAAACTCTTGGGCTCAAATGATCCTCTGCCTCAGCTTTTGGAGTGGCTGGGACTACAGGCATACACCACCATGTCTGGCTAATTTTTCTATTTTTGGTAGAGGTGGGGGTCTCACTCTTGCTCAGGCTGGATTCCAACCTCCTAAGCTCAGGCAGTCCTCCTGCCTTGACCTCTGGAGTGCTAAGACTCCAGGTGCGAGCCAACTCACCTGGCCTGTGACCCTTTAATAAATTCCATTAATTTGTCCTTGTCCTAGAATCATTTTCTAAGGGCTTAATTTATGGCATATACCACCATCTTCCAGTCTGTTAGTCCTCCAAATTATGAAAAATCACAGCAGAATTATACTAGAAAGTTAGAAAAGTAAGAGGCTTTATACTTGTAGAGACCAGGGTTTCTCCCTCTGTAAAGTCTTACTTGAGTGAACACAGGTCAGATGAACTCACAGGGCAAGCTGCTGTTTTTAGTCACCTGTTCACAGTGTATCCTTTTGTTGTCTTCCTGTAGGCAGTGACGTACTGATTGGTGACATCTTGGTCCTTCTTGGGGCTTCCCTCTATGGCATTTCTAATGTCTGTGAAGAATACATTGTGAAGAAGCTGAGCAGACAGGAGTTTTTGGGAATGGTGGGCGTATTTGGAACAATTATCAGTGGCATACAGCTGTAAGATTCTCAGATTTCTTTCTAAAAACATAATAAGCAAATATATCATGGATGATGACTTTTAAACTACTAATATGACTGTTTATTTGGCCTTGGATTCACATTTGAAATCAGTAACTTGCTAAGTGTCTATCAGAGGATTGTTAAAATGTCAAGAATTATGCTTTATTTTATTAAACATATATAAGGCTTAGTATTTCTGATTACAGTGTGATAGAAACAGTATCAGTAAGGGTTTTTTTTTGTCCCCCCAGTTATCTCCAGAAAATATTAGAGAGCACTTGTAAAGAAGTCAAACATACTTTTATGAACTCATTTGGTTTTATTCTTTGTCATTTTTATTAAAGGTAGTTTTTTTTTCTAAGAAAAATCCAAAAGTCATAAGAATTCCTTCACCTTTGCTGAAGATCCTTTGCTGTGGATCTCTCTGTGACCTCTTATTTTAATCTTAGGTTGATCGTGGAATATAAGGATATTGCTGGCATTCACTGGGACTGGAAAATCGGTATGTAAATAATTCTTTTTAGTCAGGTCTTTCCTTTAACGAAAATGAACATCCAGAGATAAGTGCCTTATTTTAATAATATTTAGGCATCTTTGTAAAATCCCAGAGTAATCTGATGCATACCAGCTACAGAGGTTCCCATTGACATGTCTCTGAGAACTGGTAGGTGGACCTCCATAAAAGTTAATTCTTAATCTTTATCTGCAGGAATAGCTTCTATTTACTAGGAATTCTGCACAAGGCTGGAGACTGACCTTCGGTCATAGCAGCTTTCATTAGACGGTTTTTGTCTACTTGATGTAATTTGTGAAGCATTAACTTGAGTCACTGATGGTGTGGACTCATCCCCCATCTCCCTTGCTCCTGTCATTTGATATTCTTAGGCACAATAAATAGAGCAGAAGGACATAGTGATGGGACAGGAAGGATTTGAACTTTATCTGATGATAGGTGGAAAGAAGTTAAATGTACATAAATGTCATCGAAGATTGTAGCCCATGCTTGAATAATTTAATTCAATTAAATTACTTAGATTGCCAGCTAGAGAGAGATGAAAAAAAATGCATGCCCACACAGTGTTGGATATGGGGTGAGATTAAAGAAGTGGTTATAAAGTAGAGATGTTGCTAATGTGGTCAGCATTCACAAGACCAACCCTGTCCTAGAGAGGACGGTTAGTTACACCGTGCTGTCTGGGAGCATTTAATTTAACGAGATGAACAAATACAGTGGACCTAATAACTGTCTTCAATGCCTTAAGAACACTTTATTCTGAATTCAATTACATGAATCATGTCCAACCAAACAAATAAACACAAAGAAAAGATAAGTGAGTGATTCTTCTTGACACATGATATCGATTTTGCTTTTAATGACCTTTATCACAGACACCATTCTGCCCTGGGAGGGTGGATAGCAAGAAGTGGCGAGAGCCATTGACTCAGTCACACCATAAGCAAGATTTTATAGCCTTGACCATCTGACTCCTGCTGGATTTTTGAGGTCCTTTATCTACATCACAACTAGTTATTAATATTTTTTTCAAAGAGTTTTGTAGTCCCATTTTCAAGGCTCACTGTTAATAAGATAGATAATATATTAAAGTTTTAGGGAGTTTTGTAGATAATATATTAAAGTTTCAGGGAGGTTTACATGGCAGCCAGGCCTCAAGCCCTTTTGTCTTCTAATTTCTTCCCATAATATTAGATATTCCATTTTATCTACAGCCTTGCTGTTTGTGGCGTTTGCCCTCTGTATGTTTTGCCTGTACAGCTTCATGCCACTGGTGATTAAAGTCACCAGTGCCACCTCTGTCAACCTGGGCATCCTGACAGCTGACCTGTACAGCCTTTTCTTTGGACTCTTTCTGTTTGGCTATAAGGTAAGCAAACAGGTCATGTTCAGTTTGACTGGTGCTAAAGAAGTAGCAGGTTCCTTCAATATTCTTTTTTTTTTTTCTTTTTTATCCCCACCCCTTCAAGATTCTTAATCCACAATAGAAGTTTCTCATTCTTTTTTGAGGAATTTCATTGGGAAGGCTCCACTCCTTTTTCTGCTTCCACATTAAGAAAATTGTTCCAAATAAGAATTGCCTGGCCCAGGCACAGTGGCTTTCACTTATAATCCTAACACCTGGGGAGGCTGAGTGGGAGGATCACTTGAGGCCAGGAGTTTGAGACCAACCTGAGCAATATAGCAAGCCTCTACTTCTACAAAAATTGGAAAAGTTAGTGGTTGTGCCTTGAGAAGCTGAGGCAGGAGGATCACTTGAGCCTAGGAGTTTGAAGTTGCCACTGCACTCTTATCCGGACAACAGAGCAAGACTCTGTCTGGGGGGGAAACATTGCCCTTTTAGGGTTTTTCCAAAGGGTGAAATACAATGGATCTCATCTTCTATGGCATGTCAGGACACTAGCTCACGAAAGTACTAATGCTCGTTACCAGGTGATAAGCAAGCAGTCCCAGAGCTTCTGTCGATCTCAAGGGACGGTCTGACATGGGCTGGGCGTGTGGGCTTTGCTGTTCCCTCTCTTTCCTCCAGCACATGGACAAAAAGCCTGGAGCACCCGGCAGAAAGGGGTGGGGTGCATCATCGCCACGCGTGACTGAAATGGTTTCTTCTTTGATAATTTATGTTCAGAAGGGACCTTAAAATAATTCAGTCCAGTGGTTTTCAGGCTTTTTCTATCTCCACAGCATCACAGCATTCCCAAGGGCAAGCCATTCCCATCAGTAACAGCTCCTATAATGTGTTCTGTTTCTCAAGGTAGGGATGTATCAGTGTTTCAGAGGAAGCCAGAGAGCAAATATGTAGTGTGAAAAAATAATATCTCCAGAGAGTCTGATATACACCTTCCTTGGAAAATGACTAAACCATCTCATTTAGAGATGGGGAAAGGAAGGCCCAGGGAGGTTATGTGCAATTGAGTGACCATCCTCAGTCAGCTGCTGGCCAGGGGTCAAGACTGAATTTTAGTTTCCAGCCTCCTCCTTCAGTCTTCTCAGTGCAGGGTTCTGCTCACTGCACTTTCCCTCTTATTTCATCATGAAGGTGAGAATCTCAAGCTTCTACATCTGTCATGTTAAAATCTCACATAGCAGAGAGACCCAAATAAGTAGATTTTTTTTTTCAGCTTCACAGCTAATTTGAAAACACCTAGGACCATAGTTCTTAGACTTTTAAAATCTCAGGACCTTTTTAAATGCTTAAAAATTGATGACTCCTGGGCAGCGCCTGTGGCTCAAAGGAGTAGGGTGCCGGCCCCATACGCTGGAGTTGGCGGGTTCAAACCTGGCCCCGGCCAAAAACTGCAAAAAAAAAAAAATAAATAAATTGATGACTCCAGTCACTTATACATCATTTACCATATTCAAAATTAAAACTGGGAATTTAAAAAGTATTAATTAATTTTTTTTTTTTTTTAAGAGAATCTCTTGCCTTAGGCTCCCAAGTAGCTGTCACTACAAATACGTGCTACCATGTCTAGCTGATTTTCCTATTTTTAGCAGAGACAGAATCTTGTTCTTGCTCAGGCTGGTCTTGAATTCCTGGGCTCAAGTCATCTTTCCACCTCAGCTTCCCGAAGTGCTGGGATTACAGGCTCAGGAGGCTGAGGCGAGAAGGTTGCTATCTAACCCAGGAGCTTGAGGTTGCTATGAGATAGGTTGACGCCTCTAGCCTGGGTGGTGACAGAGTGAGACTCTGTCTAAAAAAAAAAAAAAAGGCTCGGCGCCTGTGGCTCAATCGGCTAAGGCGCCAGCCACGTACACCTAAGGTGGCGGGTTCGTATCCCCAGCCTGGGCCCGCCAAACAACAATGATGGCTGCAACCAAAAAATGGCCGGGCGTTGTGGCGGGCGCCTGT